>JAODLI010048685.1:0-16783 GCA_027575585.1 Percopsis omiscomaycus | reverse complement strand
AATGCTATTGCGGGCCTATCGCTTTCCATCTTATCTTCTGGCGACACCCGTGGTAAAGGTGCTGCTGCTGTAGCAGCCATGGAATGCACTATCGAGAGGGCGTTCCCACCAAGGAGTCCGAGGTTGTTGCCTCAAAACACGTGCATGACTGTATGTGAATGCGTGCGTGCAAGTGGACTACACGGCACCTTGCCTTAGTATGCGGATGCACGGGCATGGAAAAGACAATGAATAGCTTCACTGATCTGATTCATTCTGTTAACGTTATGAACTGTCACCCTACGACGGCAAATAACCGCAACGCTTTTGTTTAATACCATCACGCTATATGGGGTTAAAGAACTATTTGAGATGTAGGCTATAGGCCTACTGTAGATCTCTATTCCGCTACTTCTGAACTAATCATTCGCACTGTCAATCTGGTCCCGCATCTTACCTGTTGGCTCTGTGACGAGAGAAAGTATTCCTGACGGGAAGAAAAAGGAAGATGAGACGGGCGAAGGAGCTCCCGAGCTCCAGTGCGCGGGCTACAGGCGCGTTCAGCTCCAGGGATTGTCAAGGGGCGTGTCGCTGCTTCGTGAAGCTCGGTGGCGACCGATAGGACTCGTCTTCTATGAGGCTATGGGTAGGCCTATGTCCCCGTGTTACCGCAGGCAGCGCCGTAATAGGCCTACCTTTAAGGCTGGAACATAGGCCTACTCGCCGCATTGGCTGGCGGGCGCACCACTCCGTTGAGCAATACGTAGGTCTACATAGCCCGAATAACTCAATAGGTACCGTTGTAATGAATGATAAATGAGAGGTCTATTGTGCCAATATTGAGAGTTCTATTGTTTCACTGAAGCGAGAAGGTCACACAGGCTACAAAGCCCACAGTTCTTTCTAAGCAAGGTGACTGAAGTTCAGGCTGGAAAAGCTATGAACCATTGTTGTGTTTTAGGAGTATTTGGTAACTGGTGGGACCTAATTTAGCAGGACAAGGCACTTTTCATCAACGAGGCGAACTCTTCACAGAAAAACATGTCATACTATAAAACAGGATTTAAAAAATAAGGCAAAAAGGGTAAGAATATGCATTAAAGAATACAATCAAAAGCAAGTACATCAGGTGCCAGGTTTGCACTTATGTCATTTTTTCAGCAGAAAGCACTGGTGAACATAAAGGGTTTCAGTCTGGATTTAAAAGTAGTCAGTGTTGGAGCAAGTCTCAGGTCTTCCAGCTACTGAGCAGTTTATTCCAGCTGTTTGTTGCATAGCTAAACCTCTCCACGGGGTGACCGGACTCTGGGGAGGGTTAACAGACCGGTCCCAGGTGACCTGAGGGGTCTAGACGGTTCATATTGTAAAAGCACTTCAGGGATTAACTTTGGCCCTGAACCATTTAGTGGTTTACAGGTGACACACCTGGAGCCAATGAGGGGCTTTGAGAAGTGGTGTAATGTGCTCAAATATTAGAACTTTTTTAGGGAGACCTGAAAAGAGACCGTTACAATAGTCTAAACCTACGACTTTATATCTAAGTAATAATACGATAGTGAACTAAAAATTATTTGTTAGCCAGAAATAAAAAACAGTAACGAAGGTAGGCTATGATGACGTATCCACGCCGTTCCTGTCGTGTGCTGTAGGCGGCGTGCTGACGCAGGTCGACATATGGGACTATGTGGTCTCGCTGTGTTGCTTTCGTCACGGTGTAACACCAGATTCTGTGACCGCAGAGGTGGGGGATCATTCCTGTGCTTACGAGTCGCTCTAACTGTTGGTTTCATAGACTGCTGTAGCCTAATCAAAAATCTATTGTTTTTCTAAAACTCAATTTGAATACATTATTTCATGTACAGCCTATATTATCTTTACCTCATCTGGGCATTATGACAAAAACATAACCACAGTTTGAACAATCACAGTGGGGCTCGTAACGAGAAGACCCCACCTGTTATTGCTTCGTTCCCTATAAGAAGCCTTGGCAGTAACAATCATGAGCAACAGCGACTTCTGCTGGCACAGAATGCGGTGTTACGGCTGAACCAAGTCGGTGAACTCAGCGTGTTTATTAGGAATAACATTTACAAGGAGGGCGATCAGGATAATGTGCAATGTTACAATATTCCCTGCCATGAATGGCTTAATGTATTCAAATTGGGTTTTAGAAACAATCGTTTTTTGATTACAGCAGTCTGTGAAACTAACAATTAGAGGGACTCGTAACGACAGGAAAGAGCCCCCCGTTACTGCTTCGTTCCCCAATGGAAGCAATACCAATCAGCGTTTGGATGGGCAACAGCGACCTGCCTTTTCCATTTGCACGCACGCATTCACATACAGTCATGCAATATTAGGCCTCTAAGGTGCTTTGGAAGAAAGGCCCTACTTGTGTATCTTTTGAAAACGAATACAAATTAAATACCACTATCTTACTATTGCTACCAAATCTGTAAGGGGCTGTATTTATTTAAGATTTATGCACAAAATAAACGATAGCAGGCTTTTTCAATCTCAGGTTTGAGCCAGACTGGGACATGTATGTAAATTAACGGGTTTGTGTAGTACTACAAATATCCACCAGATGTCGTCAGTTGTCTGCCAATTGTTGGTAAAGCCACCACCTTTACCCTGGGCTCTGGTCATCGTTTAAATATTATATATATTTAATTCAACCTAAGATGTTTTTCATATCTGATACTACAATATTAGCAGTTGAACCGGATTCATGGCTAGTAAAACAGTACTCTAGATTTCTCAAAACATAGTTAATAGGCCTACAATTAATTTTAATTTGAATATATTGAAAGGATTTTTAACTAGTTGACTAGTTCTTCTTTTGGAGATATCTTCAAGCATTATCACTAGTTTTAGAAAATATTTATTGATATCTTTCCATTCTGACTAGTCAAAATGCAGTGTAATACTCTAGATATCTGAAGATATAATTTTAACCAGTAAAAACAGAAGTTCCGTACAGTCATGCTTACAGCCCCTATACACCCACTCAGGTGTTTGGGAAAATCTCTATCATTTATTTACTAAAAACACAATTTCCTGATACCAACAAAATGACACTGGGGCACAAAATACTTTTGAGAAGCACGAGGGGTTCAGAATGTTTCACAATAGGCAAGACAATTTACGAGCACCACTAGACCAGACCACAGTATATTGCTCTTTATATTACAGCTAGGTATAGCAATAGCATATGTGTGTGTGTGTCCAAAACAATGTTTACGCCCCGTTTTGAACCGGGACCTCGCGTCTTGGACACGCAACCCTAGAAGAGAAATGTAAACGTATGAAGCTTACGGCTTCCTCTTACGGATCAAGAGCTGAATCCCTCCTAATGAGGCTTGCTGCTGGAGCTGTCATGTAACTGGCGTAGCATTACACGTGTTTTAAAGGTTTATTACATTATTAGGTTCATAGCTAAAATAAGCGCAAAAGTGGTCAAATGTGCAAACTACAACAAAGCCCCTTAACATACATACCTAGACAGAGAACTGAGTATTGTGCAATGAAAGCAATATACTGTAGATGCAGAAATATACAGTGTATATACACACACACACACACGTGTCCAGAAAGGTTTGGGTGGGTGCAGGTAGGGTCAGCCTACAAGCTCTGCTAGGAGCAGTGGAGAGGGGTACCAGCCACTTGGTTGCTGGGAGCCTTTAAACTAGAGACGTAACCCAACAGCCCACAAGACATGTTAACTAAGAGCGTAGCAAGCTTGTAAGATCAATCTTGCGGCCGTAGATAACAGAGAACTCTCTAGATAGCAGCTGATGGAGGCTAACGCCGTCGTGAGCGTACACCCAGCGGGCCCCGGTCCACTGGTACCGCTTGGGCCCGCTGGTGGGAGAAGACAGCCAGATCTGTCGGTTGGGCGTCTGTTTGTTTATCACGTAGGTTCCGTGCTCACCGCCCACCGTCACAGTTAGCACGCCGCTAGCGAACGCCACGTCACAGTCTGGGGCGGTGAAGGCCTCGTCCATCAGGTCTTCAAAGTACACCGCCAACGCGTCCAGTGTCTCCTCCGCCAGTCTCTCATACTCGGCCTCGGACAGCTCACTGCTGGGGATCTGTCCTTCCAGGGACGGGCTCATGTGTAGCGTTCTTCTGCACCCATCTGTGTCACCTCTTAAGTCCTCCCCTAATATATGTGTGTGTGTGTGTGTGTGTATGTATTGGAAGTCAACATGAACAAAAAACAAAACATGTTTAAATATTAGAAGAGCTATTTATAGATTGTGTTCTTGTATTTGTATACTTGGACAACAAAATCTAGCTGACCTAACGATAGATCAGATGTTTTTTATACTTAATGAAAGAAACCCGTCACCTCTGTTGTCAACCCATTTGGATGGAGATCCAGAGCTCCAAGGACTCGCGAAGTTCAGTGCATGTTTATGTGAAAGCGCATTCCTGCCGCGCCCAGGTGAGTCCGCAACACGAAGACAAACGGCTATTCTTCTTTGTGCAGTAAAAGCATTTCGTTCTATGGCCACGGCCTGGCAGCAGATGTGTGGGTACACGTACGATCCCCTGCTTATTAGTTTCAGCATGTTATTCACGCTCTTCTTCTTCCTCGTCAACGTGCAGTAGCCTATTACTTCCTTCTTCTTTTGTTTATCGACGGAACCATTTTTGGGCACAGTACAGCCACCCAGTGGTCTGGAGTGTGGACTGTAATTTAAACCACGGTATACACTTATAAACTCGGTTTGAGTCAAACTGGTTGCATTTACATATGCTACAGTTACACACATTAACACACTTCTCTCTTGTAAGACGTCTGTTACTGATATTAAATTCTATTACGTATAATCAGACATTTTAGTATCTCTCTATCACAATCCATATCACATACCGACATTACTGGTGCATGAAGCACTGTCCTTAATATGTGGGCATAGTCTATATAGCCTACATGCGTGCGGTTGATACACGTTCTCTATTGATAAGATCTCGGTCACACATTTCCATAAACAGGTTTTTCCAGCTTGCACTCTTTTATATAATCACAAGTTCTCTCCTCATAAATAGGCTACTACATGTGGACAATATTACCAAGAATATGTTATAGGGTTTATGTGCTGATTTAAAAAAAATGTAATTAATCAACTTAACGGATCATCTGACATGAAATATATTATCTTTCTGAGAAGCAGAAATACTGTGAAGAACATATGTAAAGATAATATTATTAGCGATACGTGTTAATACCACCCAGCCTCCCCCAAACAACGGGGTTTACAGTAAGATAGCCTACTGTATATGTTATGGTATTACGTAACGGGGAAGATTTAGAAGAGATCCGATAAAGTTTGTCTAAAAACTAGTAAAAGAATAAATAAGCATACATGTCAGATTTTTCTTTTTCGTTCTTTTGATACAATGGAAAAAAGAGACTAATTGGTACGAAATAAAATGGTAGGTTATTTATCAGACTCTTTGAGCGATAAAAAAAAAAAAAATAAATAATAATAATAAAATTCATTAAAAAAAACTTAAATACAATTTGTAAAAGTTTCTGCGTACATGTGAATTTGTACCTTTTCACTGTGGTTTTGTGTCACTGGATTACCCCTTCAAATATATGATACTTTCTGCATTATTATAAAAATAATATTGCATGCATGAACGACGACGGAAACATTCTTCTTCTTCGATTAGAGTGTGGCTCATAACGGCTACTACAAGCCTTGCTATATATTTTACAACCATACTTGTATCTCTTTTTCTCGTTGCTCCTTTTGCATATTTATCTGCCAGCTCATTTCCATCCACACCAACATGTGCAGGAATCCACATGCATTTAATTTCTACTCCTGCCCTCTTAGTTGTGAACAGTGTTTGAGTTGTGTGACGACCCGGAAGTGCAATGTGCGAACTGTAACCCCTCCCGCTGTGTACGTAGGGAGAAAAATGACAGAACAGAGATGCGATTGTTCTGTTGTGGTTCTGACACTAGTTAGGAAAAGGTTGACGTGAACGACTTACACGGCCAACAAGTACACGAGACAGCGAAGGAAAGGAATGCCATTCGCATATCTAATAATTTCTCGTTTTTGGACATATTTCGGACAATGCCGCCTTGCTTGCCAGCTAAGCGGCTAACACCTGCATATCTCGTGTTTCTGACAGCTGCGGTTCCCTAACGGTACACGTAGTGTTTTAGATAACTACGGAACGATTTCTTGATACGTAAATGATTTAAACTATATGCACTTGAAAGCATTTCGTTGCCGACGGCGGTCCCATCTCAAGCGCCTGCTCCAGTGACGGGTGTTAGGTGATGGTCTGCTAGCTATAGTTAACGTACATATTGTGTGTAATGGTATAATGGCTCCGATGGGCATCCGGCTCTCGCCACTCGGTTTGGCCGTCTTCATTCTTCTGGGACTGGGCGTCATTTATCACCTCTACGCCGGGGTCTTCTCCAGCCGGTTGGCTGCCATCAGGTTGGAGATTCAATATTCTGCTGTTGCCCATGTCAACGCTAATATCGTGTTTTACACCGATATGCGAAAAAAATCGATAACATCGATCATGATGTTATTTGAACGGTCACGATTGTATCAACTTTAATTGTGAAACAATGTTGTATTGTAATATAGCAAAGTTGGTTCATACATTTTGAAAATATGTTATTACTTTTATATATTTCCTCTTCACTCACTCCTGCTCTCTCTCTCTCTCTCTCTCTCCCTCCGTCACCATTGACCAGGCACAAGAATACAGTAGATCTCAGGGACCTGTTGGCAGTGTCGCTACAAGCTGCAGAACTAGGTGGCATAGAGGTATGTCTTTAATGTGACTAATAATTAGCCACTAGGGATTGGCCAGAACGCTCCACCTGTAGATTATTTTACTGTCGTTTGTCAGCATGAATGTCCACGTTTGTAAGGCTGAGCTCAGCTGAACTTTAAAGTTCACAGTTTATGCTTTTGTTTAAAGATGGTTTATGTTTTGAAGTATTAATATTAGGTCACTCCTTAACTTTTGATGTTATTCTTGTACAAATAAACACGACTTGGCGCGTGACTAAAGTTGGAAGAGCTACTGGACTTTATTCCCAGGTGAAGCGAGTGCGTGAGGAAAACGCTCTGGAGGAGAAGTCAAAGGGCAAGACCAAAGAGGGAGCCAATGAGTTTCTGACCCTAGGGGACCTGAGCTCGCACAAGAAGATGTACTACCTGATCAAGAACACCTACGCCGACCTGCAGGTGAACACAGCCTGAAGCCAAGGCAACACCCTATTTGGCTATGTGGTGGTGGGGGGGGGAAAACAGCCAGCACACAGATCCTGGGTTACTTCCTGGTGCCTAACTGCTGCTGGCTGCATAATACTTATGATTATGCTCACTGCTGAAAATACCACAATTATGACTTTTTTTCTCTACTCTCTGGCACTTGAGTGAATGTTGGTTTACATCTCTCCCCGGATGCTGGAATGGAAAATCGGGGGGGAAACCACAGGGCCAGGGAGGGGTGGGGGGGGGTGGCCATATTTAAACTGTTCAGTAATGGCAGTTGGGCATCATTTTGAACAAAGCCTTCCTCTGTTCCAGTTTGTTATCGGAGCTCGTATTCCCAAGACATCCCTGTCGGAGTGGAGAGCTCAGACAAATAAATTAAAAATAAAAAGTTTCTAGCAGAGCACTTTGTACAGACACTGAATTTATTGGAGAAATGTATACATTTGTGTCTTTAACTTTATTAGCTACTGAAGTCTGCTGAGCCTTTAAAAGTGTTTATTTAAAGGCCTGTGTCACTTTAACGCTTTGTGTCTGAGGACTGGAAGCTTAATTCCAGTCCACTAGGTGGCAGAGCCTTCTGTGTCGGTGCACCATCACTATGGAACACGCTTCCTCCTGCATCCGCTCTGCCTCCTCTATAATAACGTTAAAAACAACTTAAAGCACACCTCTTCACTGAGGCCTATGGGCTTTAATCCCCCTCCCTTTTGTTTGTTAAGAGTCCTTGGGTTTGTGAAAGGCGCTAAATAAATCTAAGTTATTATTATTATTATTATTATTATTATTATTATTACTTACCAGTACACAGCTGTTGTGCAAACCTTGGGTCTGTGCTCATCTCTCGCTGGCATGCTGTCAATGAGACACGTGTCTCAGTGCGTCGGGGGTGGCACGGAGGTGGCACGGGGGTGGCACGGGGGTGGCATGGAGGTGGCATGGAGGTGGCACGGGGTGGCACGGGGGTGGCGCCGTGGTGGCACGGGGGTGGCACGGAGGAATGCCCGCTTACTGTGCGTGTGTTCAGGTAAACAGCGAGGAACACGATGACATGGCAGGCGACGACCGGGTGTGGGACCGGCAGATCCCGGAGGAAGTCCTCCAGAAGATAGGAGGAGGGAAAGAGGTTCCGTCCGATAGCGTCACTGTGTGGATCGACCCGCTGGACGCGACCCAGGAGTACACCGGTACGCCAGGGTTACCACGGGTTACCACGGGTTAGCTAGCTGCACGTCCATTAAGCAGTGGCTGTCCCACCTACCTACCTATGGTGTGCCTGTTCCCTTCCCTCCCACAGAGAACCTGCTGCGGTACGTCACCACCATGGTGTGCGTGGCTGTGGACGGTAAGCCCGTCATAGGAGTCATACACAGCCCGTTCTCTGACCACACAGGTAAGCACACGCAGCCATTCACCCTCTCGCACACAGCATGCCTGGTTGGGTCTGACCCACCTGTTCAGGATGTGTGGCACACAAAATGAGGGTTACAGAGTTCAGGGTGACTTGTTATGATCAGGGGAGTTGGAGTACTAAACACTACTTAGTAGTCAGGGTGGTAGCATGGTGTCTGATGCAGCATAAAACAGGAGTTATGATCAGGGGAGTTGGAGTACTAAACACTACTTAGTTAAACTAGATTTACAGGTTTTATGTTAATCTTTTATGGCCAATAACGAGCATGAAATAAAGTGTGATGCATTCTTTCTTTCTTTCTTTATGTATTTCTTTATGTATTGATGTAGTATTATTTTATTTTCTTCTTATTATTTTATTGTATTAGTATTATTAGTATTATTAATTAATGTATTATTTATCTGTATAAACGCGTGCACCCCTGCTAATTATTTTAAAATCTAAATTAGTCTCTCTGCACATCCCTGTTTTGGGTGATTGGTAGGTCCTACCAGTAATTTAATTTTGTTGCACCCCAAAATACAAACTACCTTTCCAGATCTGGTCTCTGCTGAGCCTGGCAGCTAAAAGCCAGAGAGAGCTTCTCTTGTATTGAATGAAACTGGTTGCTTCAGACCTGGAAAAATGGGTAAAGGAATAAACAATTTAAATATAACCCTTTTAATACCTCCGGGAGAAAACAGATTGGAATTTCAATGTCTTCATTGTCTATTTAAAGGCCTGAATAGTTTCCTACTATTTTTCTTATAAAATTGTCAAGAACCCCCTGTATTACCTCATAGTACCCCTAGGGGCACTAGTAACAGAAACACTGCCTCACAACATGTTACCGCCAGATTGCCAAGTCAATGTTTGTTGTGGTGTCTCTCCCCCCCCCCCCCCCTGCCACGCCTCCTCTCAGCCTGGGCGTTTGTGGGCGAAGGAACCAATGTGCGCGCCCGTGCGTCCTACAGCCTTAGTCCCCCTAGAGTGATTGTGTCGCGCTCCCATGCTGGAAAAGTGAAAAATTACATTCACAACACTTTCGGACAAAACACCACCATAATACCAGCAGGGGGCGCCGGTGAGTTGGGCTTTTTTTGTCTAGTTTTTAGTTTAGTTTTGCTAGTAGAGTTCCCCCGGGGTGTGGACTGAATGCATGAATGCTTACGGGGGTGCATTAGAATAAATTGTAGTTTCATTCTTATTCTCATTCCACATTGTACGTGAACGAAAATGTTCCCCCTCACCCGTTTTAGGGTATAAAGTTCTGTCCCTGCTGGAGCCGTCTGAGAAACAGACCGAGATGGATCAGGCAGACATCTACCTGCACGTCACTTTCATTAAGAAATGGGATATATGCGCTGGTGCTGCTATCCTCGCTGCAATGGGTAACTCACTGCTATTGGACAGTTTATTATGTCGCAGTGTTAGCTGCTGTACTTCGTCGCTATTGGTTGCCCTTGAGCTACTTTGCTGCCCAGTAAAAGTCATAGAATGCACAAATGACTTTTAACTAAGATGAGATAAGCAAGTATTTATCTTCCATAATCATCCGCTAGCAGCTAGCTCTGCTAGGCTGTTGGTTGCTATTCTAACGTTTGTCACTTCATGCTAGTTTCCTAATTGGCAACTGAGCAGGACTTTGGGACCCTGAATCAAAACAAACTGATTAATTGAACCGTCCAATTGGGTATTATCGGTGATCCAATTACCAAGAGCGCCACCCAGTGGCAGCGTTTGAATGGTGAGTGATTCCAGACTGTGGAATCACAAGCTAGCCCAGCTAGCAGCTAGTGGCCGAGTAGCTAACCAAGGATGTAAACAGGCTAGTTTACAAGGCAGTGTATAAATGACGTGTAATTATTCCTGTTTTAGGAGGCCAGATGACGACTCTAGATGGAAAAGACATCGACTACCGCGGCTCAGAGGGCAACAAAGGAGGGCTGGTGGCTAGCATTGGTGTGGACCACAAGGCCCTGCTGGAGAGGCTACCAGTCTGGGAGGCTGACAAGTACTGATGGGTACACCTGCTAACAGAGCCACGGAGAGCTAGACGGGTAGTTCTGAGGCACCCGTGGAACAAATCCTTCTACGCCATAACCTTGGCGAGACACTCGACCTGGGGTCCTCCTATTATTTATGAACCAATCACACCGTAGCTGACCAGATTCATGGTCAATGGCAATGGCTTGACGGGCTCCTCTGAGGGGACACTTACATGTATGCATACGTACCCGCGAGTAGGAGAAACCTACCTGAACATACACGAAAGATGCTGGACACTGAACCCACCCACAGCCGTTGTACACAGAGATAATAATGTTTCACCATATCAGGTACTACAAGCAAGTAAATCAAAGTGGTGTTATCCTAGTTGTGAAAATCAGCTTTTCCATCATTTCCATCCAGTTAAATACAAGGACAAGGTACAGACCAGTTTACAGTCAGTTGGGCACCGCTACCAATGGTTTCATCCTCCTCACACCAAGGCAGAACCCTCCTGGTGCCTGACTGGTGTGGCCGTCTAGGTCTTTTAAAGAGTGGAACTTCGTTGGTCAGGCATCTGCAAATCGGCCCGGATTTCGTACATAGCTTTTGTTGTGAAGTCAAATTCTGTCAGCCTTAACCTCTCTGATTATTACTGATTTGACATAGTGGGACCCAACAGTGCACCAGGTTCTAACTGATTCTCTGTTTTATATAAAATCCTATTCTGTGGCTATCTGCCAACCCTTCATTCACCGGCAAACGTCACTTGGTCCCCGACTCAAATGGTTCATCTCAGGTGGCAAAGAGAGTCATTTCCCCATAGAAATAACTTGCAATGCCTACCAGTAGCACTTCCATTGACAACTGTGCATAGGAGATTGACTCAAAAAGGTCTTTCTTTGGGTCAGGACCCATAGCTACACAGGTACCACCTCATGTAACTGTTGGAAGCATAATGTGCCTGCCTTAGTGTTCAATGTCTCTTTGTGGTCTTCATCTCATATCGGTCAGAAGACGTTTTCTGTCGATAAAACAGTTTCTACACACTGAATGAGAAGAAAAGCCGTACAATACTAGAATATGCTAAACCCTGCTATCAGAGTGGTGTGTGTCAAATGCACACAAACCAAATATGGAGGGAGTTGCCTAAACTGCCACCCAAGACATCCAAGTTCAAATAACGCCGCACAGTTTCCCCTAGCAACCTCTGCTGAACGGTGTGATGCTGTACGAGGCCTGCCCAAAGCCTTTGTTGTCACGGTGCTGATAGCGTGGTGCTTGTTCTGGCTGAAGCTCCCTAAATGGCACAGTAGCGTTGGCCCAACCCCTCTATGCACTGTTAAGAGCAACTTTCCCCTAAAGCAGTGTGTGGTAGGGCCCCATGTGGGAATAAAAGGTGTTATCTCTGTTAGTGCGGAGGTGGACCTCAAATGATGACAAGGGCCTAAACTAGCTTGTGTACGGTGTGTGGTTATGATCTACAGCCCGTTCTTTATGTACTGTAGCCAGGTTAAAACCATCCTGATATTGCAAGTGCCGCCTCTAGCATTTGCTTTGCTTTACTTCTCTGTCTGGAAACTCTCAGTTGTAACCTTCACCCAGTCGACGTACAGTTGGTTCAGAGAGTTGTCCCCACTTAGGTCCCGATTGACGGTAGGTGGTCCAATGGCCTACTGGCACCTGTGTTTCAAAATCATCATCAAACGATTAGTCGAAGGTGGTCCAATCACACGCTGATGGAATTGATTGACACCTATTGGCTCCGCCCCTGAGACCCGTCTCTGAATGGAGAGTTTCCAGACTGATATGCGGAGTGGAAAAAATTGCGGAGCTTGGAAAATCAGGATGGTCTCACCAGGCTAAATGGGCTATCCAAATCAGCAAAATGCAGTGATGTGTACATGTTCTTGCTTGTGTAGACTACTCTCATTCCTACAGTAGACCAGTGTATGTTGGAGCACATGCACTGTATATGCATTGAACAACCTTTTACTTCCCGTTTCAACTTTTTCTGTTATGTTGAAAAGGCCTCTCTTTCTCAGGCACCTATTTGCCAAGCCCTGTTTACTGTTTCAACCTGTTCAACCTCTCATTTATACAATAGCATTTGGGTTTGAGAAACGGAAGCTTAAAGCTACACTCAAACTTGTTTTCTGTCGGTTACAACTATTGGTGTCGCTGAAATCACCTAGGGTTAGTTGGCGTCTTTAGGTGGACTTGCTGTTAAACCATAATAAAATAATCACACCAGCTAAAAGTCCTCACAGACTATTGATACAAAAAGATAAACGTGTTACTGGACTTTTTTCCACACGTGTCACCATTTGTATTATTGTTAATAACATAATTATTGTAGTGAAAAAAGAAATGAGTGACTTGTACAGAGATTAATGTCCATATAGGGTGTTCTAACAATCAGCCAATAGCAGAAGCCATGAGCAGCTTACAGGCCCGGAACTCGGTAAAATGGTTGTGTTTACAATATGGAGGCCTGAGTGATTATGCAAACCATTTACTGTTTGCCTCTGATAGCAAAGAGAAGCTTGCAAGAAGGCTACCTAGCATTTTGCCCCTTCTATGTCAAAAACCCAGTTAAAATATGAATTGATAATACAAGAGTGCATTAAACTATAGATAATATCGCTAGCACTTTGCTTTGTTCAATGTTAAGCATTTGCAGTACAGCCACACAACAGTTATAGACATGCGAGTGGAACAATAATGATTGATTTTTGTTTTTCTGAATGCCTTTGATTTGCATGGGAAGCGCTGGTCTGGATGAGAATACTTTGAAACGCAGAATGTTGGCCAGCACGGTTGCTTTCCATATTACTGTAGATTGACAATATCCAGCAGAATCAAATGCGTTATTATTGGCGGGTTTTAAGGAGGGACATGTGAACAGTGGTGTACAAGAACCTTTGTATATTTAACCCTTCCTACTTTGTTTTGCTCCTTCATGTGTATCGTATGATAGAAATGGCTGAAGTTTGAAGTATAAATATTAGTATGAATAAGAGTCCTTTAGTTCTGGATCTGATCACATTGACTAACGGCAGATGTTTTGAGTTGGTTTGACACCATCTGCCTGTTTGTATCTTAGAGCCATTTAACGTGAGGCCATGTAATTAGAGGCAATATGTTGTCCCTACTGTAAAAGTGAGAGCATTGATTTCTTATAAAACAAAAACCACGGCAAAACAACTTTAATGCAGTTATAGTCACAGAATAAATTCCAGCCATGTAAAATAATAGCGGAGCCAACATGGCCACCACTGTTAACCGCAATAGCGAGTTTCCTTTAAAGGCACGCTGCTCAGTTTGCGGTTGAAACCTTTTTAAAAGCTGGCCTATTGTAGCACTATTCTGGAACGACTGTACGCGGGTGAATGTTTTCTACTGCATGCTTATGGTACTTCACATGCTTACCCCCATAAAGGTGCGATTCTCCTTTACTCCAGAACTCCAATCCTGCAACAGGTTTTGTTTTTTCTTTCATTGCCTGTCTCTATATGTATTCTCTATATGTGTTATGGCGCAATGACACTGTGAAACAGAAATGTATGGTACAACATAAAGGTCCACTAAGCAGTTTTCTCCCCTGAAAAAATTCTGAAACGATGTGAATCTCCATCTCACATCCTATTGTACATGGTTTAAAACACAATAAATGTCTATGATAATATATAATATATATATTATCGAAGATAAATAAAACATCACTGAGTGGACCTGAACTGTTTTAAACTTCCTTTACTTCCTGACAATGACCAATTGTCACAATGAAAACAATTTTAAGCATTCAGTTCTCAATTAAGGGTGTCAAAAGGTGAATTGGGCCTTAATGTCCTGGTGCCAACTTTACAATCACCCGTAGTGACAGCAGGTTTAAAGTTTCTATTGCAGAATGGCGATGAAGAAAGAAAGCGGAAATCCTACTGTTAATCGATCATAAGTGTGAGTCAGTTGATTACTATTTTCATACAGCCTCTTTCGTTGTCTTTTGGCTTTCAGCCACTATTGTGAGATTCTAATAAAAAATGTTTGCATGATTATTAGCGGCGTCTACTGCCCAGTTTATTTATTTATTTATTTATTTAGAATAAAAGAGCTAGCTATAATTGATATTGTTTTGTGAGATGATTCATAGCCTAAATATAATGTATTCTAGATGTGTGTTAAAATAAGTAGCATCATTATAATGAATTGGAAGAGGGAAATTTGACAATTGCTGTATTTGAGAAAACTAAAGGAAGGTTCATTGTGGAAATCAAACTAAGTGTGTAAATATTATTTAAAATGTCCTTGTTTTATTTGACTTGTTTTATTACATTTGGGAACATGTAGTCATACTCATTTGATGGTTTATTAATTGGCACCATTAATTTAAGATCTCAATGTCTTTAAAACAAGGATGATACATTTACCTTGGGTTCATTTAGCTTTATTTCATAGAAACATACTTCCTCCGACAAGGTAGGTGGCGACAAATGCTTCACATTTGAATGGCAGGTTTTTCCCAAAAAGAAGAATCAAGGTACGCCCATTCGGACAGACAAGGAGGATTGCTGTGCACAAATACAAGCCGAAAGTGGACCTAGAGTTGCAATGGACGGGTAGGCATGGACTAGTTTACAATCAGTATACATTGTGCGCACAATAAAAGTGCTTTATGTGGCGCAGACAGCTTCCTGGCGGTTGTACTGTGCGCCGGGGCCAGCTTCGCGCTTGTGGCCGGTAGCGCTAGCATTAGCTACATTGATGAGCACCAGTCCAGTTGACACTGCGCGCATTTAAAGTTATTGATAATATAGATTTGAACATATCACCGACCGAATAACCACCGGTTTATCACACCGGCAAGTGTACGCGAGTTAAGTGAAACCTGTTGGAAGTAATAAACGGTGTGGGCCGGTTCAGAAGGACCGTGGTCTGCTGGGCCATGTAACGTTAGCCCGTTGTGCTGCGCTCTCATCTAACGTTAGGCCTGGCAACAAGCAGAACGGTCACCTGTCAGTAGGGATGTGAAATCCAGTGTGACAACACTTACTAGTATCAACGAGGTGTCCCTCTAGGAGGCATCAAAGAACCCTTCAGGGACACAACCTTCGTTCCAAAACAAAGTAAAACATTTTAACAACTGAACACCGCACGGTACCGTTTTCTGTGTATCGTTACATTGTTGTTATTCAATTCTTGGTCATATTACTCAGAAATAATGATTAAATGATGATTAAATGATGATTAAACTGTATGAATGTGAATAGGTACACCAAACCAGAGCTGTTGCTAACCCTAACCTAACCCTAACCCTGAAATATTACAATTTAAAGAGTATCTCTACATTACATTTGCTAAGCCGAAACCATAAACCTCAATCTGCAGGTGGTGCACAGTAATGCTCAAGACGAGTGAAACGCTTGTTTGAGTGTGCAGAATGTTCTGCCTGCTCCTTGCACAAGATCCCAGTGACTGTAGCCCCAACTGTATTTCTTTAGTGGTGAGGATTCATGAGAGGAGATCTTTAACATCCAAATCAAAATGTAGCTCATCTGCATTTATACCAGTAGGTGTCAGTATACTGTCTAAGAACCACTGTTGTTATTGGACCTCCTTTAAAAAAAAAAATTTTTTTAAATCACAAACTAAACTGTAAAGTTGTATACATTTTTCTTGTGTTCTCTCTCCCTTGACATGTTCCTCTCCATTGGTAGTGATGTTGCAGTTGGTGTAAAGGTAAGCAGTCTCCCAGCTTTTACATGAAGCTATGGCGCGGTTCAAGAACGCTGTAAACGTTCTCGTTCAGTAAATAACGTTAGCAAACGTTGAGTCCACGGAACTATGTTGCTGATGTAATGAAGAGGTCACTGGATTATGGGTGGAATGGATAGAGAAGTTCTGTTCGTCTATTGATTATGTGTGTTAGTATTGTCCCCTCTAATAATCTAATAATTGTTTATAATAGTGTATAAACAATTTTAATATCGTTTTACCTTTCTGGAACTGACCTGTCCATTTGTGCTGCTGAAAGCCCCTCCTCCCCCCGGGTGGTAAACAAAGTGCAGTGGTCTGGGGGCAGGATAGTCTAGTGGTCTGGATGTTGGACTCCCAGCCAGTAGGGGGCAGGATAGTCTAGTGGTCTGGGTGT
>JAODLI010048674.1:0-38678 GCA_027575585.1 Percopsis omiscomaycus | reverse complement strand
ACAGAACGCGTTTCGTCACTACCTTGAAATTGTTACTCTCTGCCGTTTCAAGACGACGACATGCTTTATCCTACATTACACACTGGACCTTAAAGAGAAGCGCTCTGAAAATGAGGTCGTGGGCAATGCCAGTGCAAAAGGCACGTTTGTGGGACACAGGCCCTAATACAGTCTATGGAACTGCGGTTTCAAAATGCTACTGACATGATGAAATCCTTTATTATTTGACAATAACACCCTCAATATATATCAAAATATAATTCTGTGGCACAACATAAAAGAATGTCCCAACAATAACAACAGTTAGTGAAGACCCGCAGTCTAAACAGCCTAACCACCCTGGAGTTTAGATACGGTACTGCCTTGAGGACTCACATTTATGTTGTTTCCTGCGGCGTTCTCACTGTCTGTCTGGTCGTCTTGTTCTGAGGAATCCGTCTCCTCCAGGGTCTGGAGCTCCAGTTCAGACGGTAGGAGGGCGCTCAGATAGGGAATGGAGCTCGGCCGCGCCGCAATCACTGATGACCCGATCACATGCCACTTTGTTAAGACTCACGTTTGAACAAGCAAGCAGGCATACAAGACGTGAGAATTCATGAATTTGACAAATAAGTATAAATGAATCTGAACAGAATAACGGAACGTTGGCGCCGACTTTGGTTGTGAAACATACAGCACTCTGTATGTTTTTGAAAGCAGACACTTTAACTCGCCTTTTTACACATTTCAGAATCATAAGAGTGGGCAATAATAATTATAATAAGATGATATTGATATTGCACTGCAGGCGCTTTAAACAAAATGTAAGAAAGTTTTAATATAAAATAATTGAAGTACACAAATCTGCTGTGTGTTTGGTCCAGTCTCGTTATATTATCTATATAATGAACATATCAAGATATTGATCATTGGTCACCCCTACAGAACCATTTTGTGTATAGCTTTTCCCATGGCATTTTTTTGTTAAGTCCACTTACGTGGGAAGGCAGTGATGTCATCTTTAAAGAGGCACTCTGTCTCTCCAGTCTTGGCCATGAAGCGTGTGAGCGCTCTCTCGACGTCTCTCCTCTGAGAGGCTGCCTTCTCTCTCACCACTTGGTAGTCCGACACAGGCTCTCTAAATGTCTGTAAGTGTAAAAAGAAGGACAGCACAATCTAAAGTACTGCTACTACATTTGATTTCATTCTATGTTATTAGGTACCCCGTTATCTGATGCAGAAAACATCAGCTACTCAGCTACTTGTCATCAAATCATTATTACTGATTTATTATTTTTACCTGCCAAATGAATTAAAATAACTAACACGCAACATAGGCCATATCACAAATATAGCTAGTTATTTTATCAGGTCGGACTAGTTAAATTCTCTTTCACTTGCCCCCTATTAAATAAATAAATAAATATATATACACACACACACACACACACATATATATATATATATATATATACACAGTATATATATACATACATACATACATACATACACACAGTATATATATATAAATAAATAAACAGACAAACAGAGAATGTCTGAGCGAACACCGGCTTGAAATGTCTTGTCGTCCCCAATTTCCAAAGTCACCAGCCTCCACTGATTCTGAACCCATTGCAGCTTCCCTAAATTAATCTTTGTAGTACCTGACCAGACCACCAAGCAATACTCTAAGTGTGTACTAGGGTCTGGAGTCTGCAGGACTTGTTTGGTCAGATGTGGTGTTGACTAAAGATACATTTCTCCCCATCTTTTGCACCAGTAAATCTTCATCATGACCTGCCGTCTCTCGGGGCGGTGATAAAGAAGTGCTGCTCATATGAGTAACACCGTTTGCGTACAATGATAAATGGTGTGTAATGGATTTTAACTGAAAAGTCCAGACTCACAGGAGTTTTGATGTATGTATGAGGGTCAGGAAACTCCGGGAAATGGCTAGGGATGTGAGAAGGATGTGTGCGCTTCTGTCCAGCCGTCAGTGCTTTGGGCGTCATAGGTTGGTTTGTCACTGGAGCTGAAATATAACAGAAATTATTATCTACCATAAAGAAAGAAAGAAAGAAAAAAAGAAACCAACATGATATAGTATTTACATCCTACCAGAGCTGCCAAGTTTCACCAAATGTTCGGAGTTAAATTAAGCATTTTGGGGGCAGAGCGACCAAAAGTTTTGAGCGTCTTGGCAGCAACGGCCTCTCTCCCCCACCCAATTATTTTGGCATTACTAGCTCACAGTATCAACTAGATCACAGGCAAGAGATTTTGTTTAGTTGAATTTAATAAAAAAAAAATAAAAAAAAACATAATTGAATGATCAAAAATTAAGTGGTTACCGGACCTTCAGCTGGAAGACGGCATTCAGCTCACAGTAGCCCTTTTTACATTTTCAGTGTTTTCAAGGCGAGAATATTGCACCTTCATTCCGCCTCACCGTTCTGTGTAAAAGGTACGAAGGCGGAATGGTACGAACGCTCATTGTTGTTCCGCCTCTGAGCCAGCAGCGGAGGTTGCCTAGTCACAGAGCCGGAACAATTTCTGTAGAAAAGGGACAGCCGGCATGGCAGAACAGGGATGTGCATTTTGATGAAGCTTGCCACCAGAGTTATGTACCAACAAGCACGGTATTATTTCATGAATTAAATAATTGACTGCACGCCCTACTAGGATATGGCGCGCGAGCGTTTACGTAACTGGCACGCAGCCTGCCGAAAGGGTCTCCCATTCACCTTGCGAGGTGTGGTGTTTGAACTGGAGTGTCACGGTCAAAGTGTGCGACTTGGCAGCTCTGATCCTACTGTATCTCATACTTAAATGTCAATGGTTACTATGAACAGAAGCAGAAATACCTAGCCTACTTACGAGCAGTTATCACCATCCTTTGAGATCTTTTTGCATACACTGGGAGAGTGTCTACATTGAAACCTACAGAGAAGATAAAGATTTTATGACAATTTTATGACAGATAAAGGATTGCAGTATCATTGACTTGATTATTAACGTTGGTGTTGAAGGTAAAGTCAACCCACCCATTTCAATGAGCGTAAGGACTGCATCCGACAGTGTGGGTACACTTCTGGCGGTGTGCTCGCAGTACGCTTTAGCACAGCGGCCTATTTCTGTTATATCTGAAAACGAGTACATGCAGGGCGTTAAGGATAACTTCTCATCGACAGTTACAAATTAAACAATAAAAATTCATCAACTGAATCCCACATACAACTTTGCATCATCTCCGTGAGTGTTTCTACGGCTGCCTTCTCAGCGCTCTCGAACCCGGACTCCGTGAGCAGTGCGCTAACCACCACCTGCAGGGTACGGCGCCTGGCAAGATGGTAATTCTCTGATGGACTGGTGGAAGTTTTACCACTGCTTGACCGCTGGAAAACACGCACAGGATAAAGAGGTAGGTGACATCCCATAGTAACCCCGTACTTATAGGATGAAACGAAGTGGACCAATATAGGCGGAATACAGGCACTCGAATAGTGAAACGAGCCAAATGTTGGCAGTTCAGCATATGTGCTGTTGCATGCATTTTACGTTCTGTAACAAGATCGCTTTTCTTTCCTGAAGGGGGATTTCAAGATTTCCTACGTGCTTAAGTTGTGTCGCCACATATAGTGATAACATTAAAATCAAAGGAACATTATCCTACCGCTCCTGCATTGAGCGCACCGCTCGATACCACTGCGGGATCCGCCATCAACAATTCCTTGGCCTCTACTCGTTGTATGGAATGATTTCATACGCAAAGGCGCTACGATGGGGCTGGTAAACACGGAATAAGGGCTAGAAAACATTTCCGGTCCACCGGATGTAGAACTCTCCTGGATAGAAAAGATAGATTTCACTACTGCCATCTAACGTGGTAACATAGAATAACACCTTGCATTATTTTGTTGACTGATTCAAAAGAATAAAGAATACATATTTGTTCTGGTATGTCTACGATTGACCCGACCAATGGCAATGGAGGTAAATATTCACCAATACCTTTAAAGCTACTGTCATTTGCTTATATTTTTCAAATGAACACTGGTTGAACACAGTTGAAGAGTTGTAATAATGACTTCAACAGCCTATCTTAACTTAAAATATAAGTTTATTAGACTGCCAAACAAAGCACATACACTGACATTTTATTTTATCCTCCAAATTACAGTAATCACAGAGCATCTGCTGCCCAGCAGCAAAACATCACTGTTTCTCACAGTCCTCTTCACATTTTCTTTCTCTCAGTCTAAGGGATAGCCTAATGAAAATACATATTTCAGAATTCCAACAACTGCATATGAACGACCAATTCACACATTTTTGTGCCACGGTGTTTTTTATTCCAAATTGAGAGTTTGGCGGAATGTGATGGCCTTGTCAGGGAGAGCTTCTTTAAGAGGCGTGTAAGCGGTTGGCTGGCTTTCGCTGCTCAGACATCATCAGGGGCTTAACCTTGGCCTTAATCATGGTGGCCTCCATAGGCTCCTCGGCCTCCTGGAAAAGGCTGGTGTTCTGTGGCATTTGTTTCTTGCTCTTCTCCATGATCAAGTCGTTGTCGCTCTCGTAATCATCCAAAAATGGAGTGCAAACCGTTTCAACCAGGCCCCCAACCAATCCAATCAAAGCCAAAGTACCTCCGAGAAAGTAGATCTTTACCATGCCCCGGCCTGGCCTCTGATGCAGCATCTCCTTAGCAAAGGGAATAATCTCGCTCATTGTTTCCATGTTTCCTTGTTAGTTGCGTTTGTGTCTGAAAAGGAGACATATACACAAATATTAATACGTACTCTGTACAGAAAATACAGAACATATTTATTTTATCTTTAAACTAAATAAACTATTTGACAAAACTCAATCTGTACAGGCTACTTGCTCCAGAGAGCTTATAGTCTGGAACTCACATTAAGAAGGTCTCTGAATGTTGATGATTCCTTGGCGCTTGGCTCCAACAAGCATCCACAGACAACAACCAAATGGACGATTCTACAATTTAAAGACACAGAGACTCATGTCAACACCCACAGAGTGGTAAGAAATTAATATTCATGAGGCTGTGTGTTTGTAAACAGTTTTGTGGGAGGAGTTTCGGTATGCCTGCAACCTATGCCCGTAACAAATGTCCCTGATGGGGTAATAATTCTGACAGGGCTTCTTTGAGATTGCAGTCTCTGGGTAAAAGGGCAAGAGTTTCCAAGGCTAAAGGTAAGGACGTGAGGTTTTCGGTCACGTATACAATGACACACCTTATAATGTCATGCCTTCCATGTTAATAAGTATAGTAGTAATATTTACCGTACTACTCTTCTGGCCTGTGATGTCATGTGAGTGACATGTAATGCACAGAAACAAAAAAAAGGCACTGATTGGTTTCCACTGCCCAGATCCCAAATGTAGTCCCAGTGTTCATTGTCATGTATTGAAACAAAATATGAATATTAAAGAGAAACCTGCTATGGAGTCTATCTACCTATCTACAGTTTCTATCTACCTCTACTATAATGTATGTATATACTGTATGTATGTATTCCAACATGAATATATCGTTATTTTATTTCTTTATATATTTCTTTAACTTTCATTTAACCAGGCCCTCCTTTTAAGAGAACTTGGCAGTAGGGCCTTATATGGGGAGCCATAAAGCAAATTATTGTAAATTGGTTACAAAGTGGAGACCAAAGATACTCGCATTCAATGCAAAACATGAATACTGAACAACAGGAATGGTCGGTTTGTGTTGTGTGGCTTATTGTCCCACACATTGACAGACTGATTACTGTCCAAGCCTCTATTATTGATTGCCATGCTTTATTTGACTGCCATGCTGTTCGAACGCCCTAACCGTACACAGAGAGCTCCTGTTCCTTGGACGCCATGCAGGTGCTCTCTGACGTTGGATGCAAACCTACATTGAAAAAAAACGTGCTCTTTGACCTGGTTCCCTGCTTTGGGGGAGAAAAGTGTTGAAGTTGCGAAATGTGTCTGGTCTTTGTCACAGAGAGCAATGTGTCACAAGTTGTTATCTTAGCCAAAATGACAACAAATTAACATGACTGTGTTGGGTGCTTGTTGTTCGTATCTGGACACCACCTTGACTGAAGGGTGGAGGCTATCTCATAAAGTTCACACATGTTCACACCGTTGACTCTGTAGTTACTTTTCAAATGGCCCCTTTTTTTTGTTCAACTTTATTCTTTATTCTAAGTCTGCCTGCCCTTGTTTCCAGTTAAGACATTTCACAATGGTGGCGAGTAATCCCAGTGTAATTATGGGTATATTAGTGTTGTCATTATGTGTAACAGGAGATAATACGTTCCTCTTTGAGCCACTGCATTTTGGCGTTTATGTTTGTGGCCGATGGTAAAAGGGCAGACTGTTTGTAGACCTTTGCTCCATATTTCTGGGATGTGTGCCACACTGTGTCCTTGAATGGACAGTGTGTCCCTATACCTGCCCTCTGTCTCTCGGAGAAGTGAGGAGGTGGAACTGTAGGCTAAGCACAGCGGCATAAAGGGTAGATCTTTAAGCACTGAAGCACTTTTTAAATTCAAATTTGTGTAGAATAAATCCAAATTGTAAAGAATATATTAAAATGTCTATCGAATAAATGCGTAAATAATAATAAATGACCACTGTACCATTGTATCTGTTAACAGGCTATGGTATTTATCCTGTTGCTCTAAAGACGGGGGCTTGGCAAGCCTGGCAGAGTTCACATAACAGATGGGTCATGTAATCTGAAGGCATGGTCATTGCTCTGCAGGGCAATTGAATTAGGTGCAGCAGCTAGCTTACAGTCTAGGAGCGCAGGTATTTCTCCTCAGAGTTGAACAGTGGAAGTGAACAAAGATGGCATCACAACTGGACACTGTACACAGGCTTTATTGATGCGCATACGCTGGGGAAAATCCCTTACAATACATATAACTAGATCAATATCTGGTGAACACATCAATAGAACGCCACACAGCTTGAAAGACAAAAAGCGGAGTGTGCAGAACTGACCACCTGTATGTGGAAGCACATTCTCCATAGGGCAACAACGTCAACATCTCTTGCATGCATCTGGAAGTAGATCTGTGGTGTTTACACTGGTATTCTGACATACAAGGGCCGTGTGACAGCCTTGTGAGCTAGCTTGTATTTATGTAATGGTTTGTCATTGTGTATGTCTTAATGCTGTTAAAACCTGTACAGTATATATATTGTTCTTTTTCTATTTGTTTATTAAACCATGTTTTGTCTCTTTTTTTTTCTTTTTTCTTTTTTGAAAAAGTTATTTTAAATATAAATATTTTAGAAAAACAAAACAAAACACAAAATATAAGGTTAAGAGACAATTAGCATTAGGCATTGAATCAGCACATCAAAAAAGCTTATTGTTCTTTCACATGCAGCAAGTCTAAAACAAAGTTTTACACAACATGAATGGGAAAAAGCATAGTTATTGCAGTACATATTGTAACGTAACAACATTTAACCACATTTTGATGTTCTTTAAACATAAATTCCCTCTGATCAGAGACCAGAATTCACAATACAACGCTTAGATTCTGTCAGCATTTACAATACAACGCTTAGATTCTGTCAGCACAATACAATGCTTAGATTATGTCAGCATTTACAATACAATGCTTAGGTTATGTCATGTTATTGTAATTTCCCCATGCCTGGGATTCATATTTAAGTGTATCCCAGTGTCAAGTGGCAATGTAACGGCCACATGAGGAGAAGAGTTGTTGAATTTCATACTTGAATACCGTGTGAAGCTTGTAGTTTTGTAATGTATTGTGTTTGTTTTGTGTGCTGAAACTGATTCTGTCATAGGCACTCTTTTCAACACAGTGATTCTGAAACCTGCCGACCTTCGGGGGCATTCTGAAGACCCACCCCTCTTTTTTCTCATCTCAGCACCAAGGGGACTGCTGCTCCAATAACAGCTGCATGCTGAGTCAGTACTCAACACTGACCTGCAGAGGGCAGTAATGCACCATTAGTCACACAAGCCTCACCGGGCTAAAGTTTTGATAACTTCTGTTAGATATTAATGCATATATGTCATTTTTAAATGAAATAAGTAGTTGTCTTACCTAAGAAAATATTTGATTTCCATGCAAGTTCCTTTGAACGTTCACATAACTGAGCACACTCCAGTCTGTACTGCCTTGCTGCTGCGGTTTTGACCATAACTGCCCACACAGATAAGATTGGTTACTTCATCAAGCCTTCCTATTAGGCTATTTGGCAGTATTGTGAGCTGAAAATACAGTGGACGTTGATGGATGTTAAATGGACACTGGTACAAACCTGTTAAGGTTAGCAGGCTCTGAGTAGAAGGTGTGCTTGCCCTGCTCAGCTATAGTAGCAGGGTGGTGAGGCTCGCTGTGGCTCTGGCTGGCCTTCAGGGAGTTGTAGTGGCTCTTCGGTTCAACAGGACTCGGGGGCAGGGACATGTATCTGCCCCCGGCTACGTTCCCATTGATCTCCACCGCCCCGGTGTCAAGCCTCTCTGGATCCAGGTTTTTGCGGGGCTTGGTTGGGGGGGACACATTAAAGACCTTGATGTCTGGGATAGTGGCCTCCTTCATTACCATGTCTGAATGGGCAAGCTGCAGCTTTTTCATGTGGTTGATGGCCACAGTGGCGTTGAAGGCTTGCTGTAAGACAAGCAGGAAAGAAAGCTGATGAAGACGAGCCATTAAATGTGTGAAAGCTTGAAATTGGACCAATTTAGTGTAAATGGTGCTTAGATGTACTCTACAATTTCCTTTTGCTAATGTTCAACATAACATTGTCGTTAATGTTGATTTCATTTCCCTTACAGTAAGAGCCCTCCATCTCCCATCAGGAGGCCTTGGTTATAGAATATCTACAAAATTGTCCTTAATCAGGAAGGGTTTAGGCAGGAACCTTGTTAATCCACTGTAAACGGCGCTCAATGAGCTTACTATGTCTGAGCCAAGTACGCAAATGTGCGCGCGGCGAGCACTTACCTTCCACTTGGACTTGGCAAAGTTCTTCTGGATCTGAACACTGACAGAGTAGTAGATGTCCTGGCTGCGGGCCGTCTTTCCAATTATCCTGTAATAAAGAGAGAGTGGACAACAACATCCGGATTTAAGTTGTACATGAACTTGGAATCCAAACTAATCCAAGTTGATTTGTCAAATGCATGTCAGTTGTACGACCATAATTATATTACAATTGCCTGTGAAAAGATTATATAAATATAGATAAAACATAGATACATTTAAAATATTTTTTAAACTTGTTAAAAGATATTCTTTTGACTAAAAAGGAATTTGGAAATGGTCCTATTCAATAAAAAAGTCAAATATGTTTTCTAATTCACGGCATGTGGCCAGTATTAGAAAACAGATTATTTGGTAACAATATGGAAACGTGACTCTCACCAGGGGTGTCTGAGTGCGTGCTCTGTGGTGTAGCGCATGTTGGGATCCTTTTGCATCATGTGGCGGATAAAGTCTTTTGCTGGATGTTGAAACAGAAGTCAGACATTTGGGTCAAGTCTGTAAGGGAGGAATCAGTTTGGATTGGTTTGCGGTTGTTTACCAGAATCAGAGATCTCGTCCCAGAACGGAGAATCAAACTCGTACTGGGCCTTCATGATCTTGGAGAAGAGCTGAGTTTCAGTTTCCTCATAAAAAGGGGGGTACCCACACAGCCTGAATGAAAACAAGAAAGAAAGAAAGAAAGAAAGAAAGAAAGAAAGAAAAAAAGAAAGAAAAAAAGAAAGAAAGAAAGAAAGAAAGAAAGAAAGAAAGAAAGAAAGAAAGAAAGCAAGAAAGAAAGACACTTCAGGATATTTGGAAACACGGAACAGATGTAATGCCTTAGTGTGCCAATAGATGGTGCTACACCTCAAACATGGTCATATTATGTATTTAACAACGGTGACTGATTTATCAAATTAAAGGCTTTTAATTTGATAAACCAGTCACAGTTGTTAAAGGTAATCTTGAACCAGATCCCTATAGATATCTAAACTATCTGCTTCATCAACGCATCAGTATCTAAAGAAGTTTGTGTTAATGGAGCAGGATAAATACTTACAGAATGTACGTGATAACTCCTATAGACCAGCAGTCCACTGCCTTGCTATAGGGTTTCTGTGCCAAAACCTCAGGAGCTAAGGAAAAAAAATCAAAAATCATATTGATCATTATTTCATCAATTAAACATCAATTATTTAAATTAGTTTAACTTGTAAGCAAGCAGTGCATGTTCTCTTACCCACATATCCCGGGGTACCACAGGCGGTTGACATGATACCGTTGTCCACCATCTTGGATAGTCCAAAATCGCTGATCATAATTTTGGCGTTCTCGTCCTGGCTATAGTACAGCAAGTTCTCTGGCTGCACAGAGACAAAGAGACAAAAGTGTTGATGGAAATGACATGGCTAAAACTATCCTAGAACATTTCTTACACGGGTACAAACATTGTCATGGTACTTTGTGGTACTTTGTAATTGTTTCTTGTTTTTCTACCTTCAGGTCACGATGCACTATGCCATTCTGGTGCAGATAGCCAACAGCCTGCAGTATTTGCTGGATCACCCTGCTGGCATCCTTCTCTGAGTACATGCCCCGGTCTAGGATGCGGTCGAATAGCTCCCCACCCGACACACTGTCAGGAGAGGAAAAACACCATTAAAAACCTTGGCCTTAAAGTTTGGACATTCAGGCTCCTTTGAGATACTAATTGTGTCAATTTAGATGATGTCACCTAATGCACCCAACCCAACTCACAGCTGCATGACGAGATAGTAATGGGTCTGGCTTTCATAGAAATCCTCCAATCCCACGATGTTCTCGTGTTTTATCCTGTGTCAGAATATAAAGGAGGTATTTTGAGTTGCATTATCCTTCAGCAGCAGTAAGTACATGTGACACAGAGCTAAGCTAATTATAAAAGGTGCCATTAAGTTTTTAATCCCCTAAAAGTGATTTTAGAGCTTATACTTCCATCTACTGGCGTAGATGCAACAGTGTCAATGTTAACAATGGGCCCTCTTTGTTGCTAAAAATAGATCATTTTGTAAGTGTAGTGTACATGGTTAAAACATATTTAAGATAATAAATATTAATTTTTATGTATGATAAGTTCTGTTTTGGTATAAAACTGCTTTGATAACACAAAAACATTGTAGACTTTGGAAGCAAAAACCAAGGAGGTTTGTTTAGGGTTAATTTCAATTCAGCGAAAATTGAGAATATCAAATCATGCACATTAAAATTCACAGATGAATTACTTTCTCAAAACGGTGATCTCGTTCTCAAGATTGAGGTCTCTCTTCTGCTTCTTCTTCACACATTTAATGGCAAACATCTTTCCTGTCTTTCTCTCCTTCACCATGTAAACCTGAGAGAAAGCACCCCTGTCGAATGACACACAAGCACGTCTTAAAATACAGGTAAGTGCATCACTGAAATGCAACATTCATCACACAGAGTAAAGCAACACAGGAAGTGACACGATGACGTCTTAGAGGAAATGAACTCTCTTTAGGACTGGCGTGTGTTTCATGTTATACAAGGATCATTCTCCACACTACATGTTGTCCCTTGGTACTTCATTAGTTCGTTTTCCATTATTATAGGCCAACAAGGACTAGCTGGGGCATAGTCTATGTTATTAAAGGAAACTGTGACTCAAAGTCAGAGTTCCATTGGCAGTTAAAAATCAAAGTGATTTCTGGTTACATTCCTATATTCCTATAATCCTATATAGGTATTGAAGCATTATGTTATTATGAGTTTAGTTGGTATTTAGTTTATGTAGTAGTTTTATTATAACAATTTTATAATAGATTTGATTTTTCAGAGAGGTGTAAACTAAAAACAAGTACAAATTTAAAAAAAATAAGGAAAGCTAACTGTCCAGTCAGGAGGACTCACATCTTCAGCCTGGTCTGGGAATAGTTGTTCTACCAGGTAGATTAGGTCCTTTATCCCTTACGCAATGGAAACTGTGGAAGCCAAGCAAAGCTTAGGCACCATGCCCATTACCTACAGGACAACGCCCCTAGCCTGTTTGCTAGGGGCTGGGCAGACAGGGGATTACACTGCCCTGTCTCAGTTTTGAAGCACTGACCGCAGAGCTAAAGTAATCAGTTTCTAATGAAATATACTTCAAATTTCACTGTATCATTTCATTTGTTTCATGTAGTGCAGAAGAATGATGATGATGATAAAGAGAGTGCGACAAGAACACAAAAATGTATTAATTTTAGTTATTTCACACTTTATACGTCATTTTTATGTGTTTTCAAATGATTCAAGCACTTAGGTGGATGTGGGAGGCAGTGGTATGGTGTGACATACACAAAGGAGGAAGCTGTGCCCATGGCAACGTTCACCGCACTCCACATGGCCTTGTCAACCGATTTCCCTTTTGGTTATTGCAGCTACATTTTTCTAAAGAGATTCGCCCTGATGCTCAAGGTGATGCTCAAGCACAAAACATCAACCAAAGCACAATGCAAACATGGCCTCTTTATATTTACACAAAAAGGACCATTGTGAATCATGCATGTGATGGTTTCTGGTGGTCACATTTAAACCTTCAGCAACCTGAGGCTCAATTGATGTTTGCTTTATGCTTGATGAGGCCCAGCGGGAAAAGCAGTACTCCCCTCTGGGTCATAATGATAGAACAGGAAGAGAAAAAAAATACAAAACACTAAACTGTACACTTGGGAATGCCCACAAATTCTCACTATTCTGTTATTACCTTCATCAAAAATGAGAGCAGTCGAGCGTTGCCTACGACTCCCCGCGCAGGCAACTTAATTGAGTTGGAGTTCTCCATCAAACAAACACCGGTGCATTCACTCTGTACTGCTAATCGTTCCCTTAAAGTGGCAGCTATCCTCTTAGCTGTTCTGCTAAATGATCCCTGTGAGAATTAGCGCAGTCATTCAGTTTGCCTCTGTCCTGTTCCACGGCACATGTCCTGACCTGCTTTGACTAAACCAGCCAACGCAATCTTTGGATATTTTTGTTAAATATAAAGATAATATATTATATTTAATTAAATATAAGTAGATGTAGTTACATTTTTGACTCCTTTTTCTAGCAAATAAATGTAGGGGGAGTAGCTGAAACTTGTTAACACATGATATTAGTACCTAGCACATGTTTAACTATGGATCATCCTGTAGTGTTTATTGGTGAGCTGGGGAATCTGCTTTAGCCTGGTAAGCCCATACACGATTTGTTCCTCTTTGCATATCAATCTGCAAACTCTCCATTCGAATTCGTTTTGGCACAGAGGCTACGCCGATAAGTGTCAATCAAATCATTAGCAGGTGATTGGACCAGCTTAAACTAGTCAGAACACATGTTAGATGATGACAAGTAGCAGCTAGCAGACGATTGGGCCACATTTAACCAATCAGTACCCATGTGGTGATGATTTTCCAAACACGGGCACAAGCAGATTAATTGCTGTCAGCACTAACTGAACTGCCCACCTGCCATAGACACTGATTGGCTGGTGGTTCTATAACTGGCTGATAAACGGTTGAATGCAGAGTTCCCAGACAGCAAAGCAATTCGTATAGATTGAGTTTGCAAAATTATGATGATCCAGGCTACATCTGCGTCGCTCCATTTTTTGGTCTGCAATTATTTTTTTATTTCATATATAACGTGTTTAACAATTTTGTTTTCGAATAATTAACTTCAAAGTTTCCAGTGTATTATTCATTGATACGGTTTATTGCAGATGAAATATGTGTCTTTGACTTTGATTAAATAAAAAAATAATAAATTCACTTACGATCCCAGCTCCTCCATGAAGTCAAAAACCTCCTGGATGTTATCGGTGTCCTTCTTCCATACATAGTCCTCCTTACGACCCATGTCTGCAGAAAGTTCAGCAGGTATTTCTGTCACAAAACAGGAGACACGCGGGAAATGGATTTCAATTCTCAAGAACAGCCACGATCCTACAGCTTCTGTGTCACATGGGACGAGAATAGTCTTGCATTGTGTATGTGTATGCAATGTATGAGCCACATTGTGTATCCAATCACAAAAAATGGCCGCAATAATCCTCTCAGTGTCTAGCCTCTCCCATCACCATCATCATTAATGCAACGTCCTTTTGGATTAGAGAACTTCTCTAGTGTCAGGAGAAACCAGGCAGCTGTGTTACTCTGATCAGGACAGCTGACTAGTGACTATATACTGGAGGACACGGGTCAGGTCAGACAGAGAAGAGTCTTTATTTGGCAATGGCAGGCAAAAGGTTGTGCTAAGCCCCATTAGAATTAGAACATCGGCCCTTCCAAACCTGGCGCAGGCAGCCTAAGGCCAGATAATGAGTCTAAATCTGCATGTACCTGCTTGCATCTGCCAAGGCTGGTGTACTAATGGTGTATCAGATCAGGTGTTGATCAAACAAATTAGAATCTGGTGGGGACTTTGTGGTTCAACTACCATAGAGGAATCAGTCATAGAAAATAAGTCAAATAGAAGTAGGCCTCATTACAAATATATAGGCTAGTATATTTTAAATGCAAATAATTATTTCTGAACTTAACATTATAAAAACGCTGAACCGGCATTACTTCTAAAGTTAATGAGGTTTTCACGCATCACTGAACTAAAAATCAGTTCAAAATAAATATAAAATATTGATAAAAGTCTGATTTGTGTGTGATCAGAGGGCCAGTTACTGGAGTAAAACTACCTAGCAAGGACCACAAGATTAATTTTGTTTTCAAATAGCGATCGTCATAAGGTGAGTCTGATTTATTAATTTGTATTATACTTTTGAATAATGTGATTTCAATTTGTGAAAGAACACACCTTAGGCTACATATTGTTTTGACTGCATAGTATTATATTATTATACACGCTCAAATCAAACAATATGCGCATGTCCAACTTTAGGTAACTTGTATTTTGGCCTTTGACTTTAGACTGAAATGTGTTGGTTCCTACCGTAGTGGCGCTTGGTCTGTTTAGTGAGAGCATTGCTGGTCGGATTTAGAGGCAGGTTGGTCTGCGTGTTTGTGGCATCCTGATTGTTACAGGTGTTTTGATAAACCTATTACAGTGTTAGTACAGTAATAGTACACAGATCAGGCAAATATTTAGATCAGGATGTAGCCTATGCACTGTGTGTGTATGTGTGTAGTGAATTTGTGCATTGCACAGCGGTTCTGAGCGCATAAGACAACTTTTGTGTTAGTGGTAACACTGAAAGCCCAGACCGATGAGGAGTATAGCAGTATCGATAAAATCAAAACAGGTTGTTTTGATTGAGAAAGACAAAATAAAGATTTTCAAAGTTCCTACAAGCTGGTACATTTTAGCAGGTACTGGTCTCACCAATAATAACTGGCAACTGGTAACAATAGGATCTAGTAACTGGTAAGAATCTTAGCTGGGCCTAGTAATAAGAGCTTGTAACTAGTAATCTGAGATGGTAACTGGTGAGAATCTGAGATGGCAACTGGTAAGAATCTAAGATGGTAGCTGGTAAGAATAGGAACTGGTAGCTGGTGTCACTGGTAGTACCAGCTGTGAAAAACCTAGATCAAACTGGTCAAGATGGTTACCAACTACCAGCTCAGGTTGGATTTTCCTGTATAAAGGCTCCTAAAGCTCCTATTAATCATCATTGATCACAGTAGGCTATTAAGCCCTCTTTAACTACACACGTGTTCATTTTTATTTCAGTAGGATACCGACGGGAACATCAGCAGGGATAGGTAGCCAGCAGGCACAATGTATACAGTATTGAGTGTTTCATAGGCTGATCTTCCAGGCGTCACACGATCAGTATTCTACAACGGGAATAGGCTACAGGGAAACTACTAGACATTTATGCATATCGACCACTGACTCGACTCATTGAGTATAAAAAGTCATATGATTGTTCCACCGATAATTCTAATAGAAGGCTACTGTATGTAGCTTAATTGTCTTGAAACAACAGCTACGCTTACCTGCCAGTTTATAAGAACTCAAGCCACCGTCTTTACCCTACTGACGCAAAACCTCCGGCCAATGCAAGGACAACAGTGGTGGGAAACGGCGTGAGGGAATGCAAAGTGCTGGGTTCTTGCAGCAACAGACATTCGCTGCGGACGACGCACGCCACCAAACAGGACCAAGTTTGCAGCATCCGCAGAAAAACACTCTGCGGCAAGAATGCGAGGTAGAGCGACGGTCAAGAAACTAGCCTACAAAGATCATTTTGCTATGCAGGCTTATGTTTAGGCAATGAACGGACTCATGCTGAATGAATGCCAACACATCTTATCTATCTATTTTACGCGCAGAATACAAATGAGGCAACAAATGCGTGCCAAGCCTGTCCGTGTATTTATTTAAAAATTCTCCAAGCTGCAGTTCTACACGTTAAAGAAATACACTGAATTTATTTAGTTATCATACATCTGTTATGATGAGAAAAGCTTTATAAAAATAAAATATTGATTTACCAAGAGATCCTGCGCTGTGAAAGGTATCGCTCGACTCTCCTGCTGCCAAACGCTCACCGAGGACTGGACTTACTTGGTCGGGGACAACAGAAAAAACGGTTGTCAAGTCAGAGATTACATCCATGGTAAGCGCCGACGGGAGGGGCTGAGAATCTCACAGGTGCCCACTGGAGTTTCTGCTGGAAGCTTTCTTTGCAGCAGCATCTTCGGGTACAGGTTTATACAACGCAGTTCGAGGTAGGCGGAATTACGCAACGACACATTTTTTTTTAAATAGGCTATGAATCATTCAGTCAAGGGCCACCAAACACCTATAGCCAAACTACGCACCCACACACACACTTCAGGGCCGATGTTCCCACTGCCGTCATTTAGGCCTACATTGTTGCATCTTTCAAGAGAGCTATAGCAGTCACACATATAAAACACTCATTCAGAACCCACTTTTTTCCACATCACATCACATCACCACGTGAGCCATGGGCTACAGCCCATCTTCCCAATGCTCAGCACTTTACGGCTTTACAATCAGCAGTCACGAAGGATAATATAGCCATCACACTGTATCATCTCCATTATAATAGGCATTAATCTGCACCACGTGCTCAGCATCTTACCACAACAAGATGACCATGCACTGAGCGGGATAAGACACACAGCTACATCCGACAGGCACGTGCTGCACAGAAACTATAATTTATGAATTAATTAATAACACACCATGTACTATGTATCATAAGCACCATCTCCTAAATGTTACAACGCTTTACTGACAAATGTAAGCATGTTGCCATGTGGAGACACAAGTGTTAGTCCAGTCAACGTCTCTATAAGAGCTCCATATGAAGCAACTCTGATACAGGTGCATCTCAAAATTTTTTAATATCATTCATTTTCTGTAATGTAATGCAAAAAGTGAAACTTTCATATATTCTTGATTTATTACACATAAAATGAAATATTTCAAGCCTTTTTTTTGTTTTAATCATGATGATTACAGCTCATGGAAATCTAAAATCCAGTATCTCAAAATATTAGAATAAAGAATTTATAATACAGAAATGTTGACCTTCTGAAAAGTATGTTAATTTATGCACTAAATACTTGGTCGGGGCTCCTTTTTCACAAATTATTGCATCAATGCTGCTGGCATGGAGGCAATCAGCCTTTGGCACTGCTGAGGTGTTATGGAAGCCCATGGTTGCTTTGATTGCCTTCAGATCGTTTGTATTGTTGGGTCTGATGTCTCTTATTTTCTTTTTGACAATACTCCATAGATTCTCTGTGGGGTTCAGGTCAATCAAGCACAGTAATACCATGGTCAGCAAACCAGTTAGTAGTAGTTTTGGCACTGTGGGCAGGTTCCAAGTCCTGCTGGAAAATGGAAATCAGCATCTCCTTAAAGCTTGTCAGCAAATAGAAGCATGAAGTGCTCTAAAATCTCCTGGTAGATGGCTGCATTGACTCTGGACTTAATCAAACACAGGTGACGTACAAAAGCAGATGAAATGGCCCCCCAAATCATCACTGACGGTGGAAACTTCACACTGGCCTTCAAGCAACTTGGATTCTGTGCCTCTCCACTCTTCCTCCAGACTCTGGGACCTTGATTTTCCAAATAAAATGCAAAATATACTTTAGTCTGAAAAGAGGACTTTGGACCACTGAGGACCGGTCCAGTTCTTTTTCTAAAGGCTCAGGAAATGTTTGTAGGCGTTTTGACTTAATTGATTAGAGAAGATTTAAAACTGCAGAATAAAGGTTTTTATGCACACAAAAAAAGACCCCTGGAATTTGCCAATGCAAGTGTCTCTAGGCCTACTGTATGGTACTGAAATATACTGTGACAGAGGAAGTGAGGCAGTTGGGGCAGAGGCAGTGCACAGTGAATGACCAATGTAGAACCAATGTTACAGCACACAGTCTCTGACCAGGTTCCCTTTAGCAATAAGAATTGCTTATGTAAATGAAAAAAAAATCCATAAGACAAATTAAATGAGAATAAGGATTTACATTTTTTTTTCAAGTTGGCGGAATTATGCTTTTAAAGTGATGAAATTTACTGTTAATCTCCCAACCGAAAAAACTGTTACTGTGACCTCATGCTTTCCAACCGATTGGTGACAAGTCAGTGACCTATGAGATTAACCAGTCAAGGTGAAGTAACAGTTCATTCCTTATATAATCTAGCTGTTATATGAATGGTGTTTAGACCAAAGAAAATAGGGATAGCAGTAGAACACATTTGAAACGATGAACTCTATGGACATTAGATATTTGGAGGTTGAATCATTTGAAATCCAAGCACAAATGAGCAGTGATAAAGTTAGTTTGCCTAATCAACGTTCGTCTCTCCAGTGTGTTCCAACATAGACATAGTAAACTAATACATACTTTTGCGTCCCAATATTACCAAATTGCTCTCAGCCTCCACAAATTATCTATTAGATCAAACTGTCAAATATTTACTGGTTGGCCTACTCCATGCATTTTTAAAACAAGGCAATGTCTGTGAAAGGTTAAAATCACCAAACAAATGCTTTTAGCCGTATCTGCCTGCGTCGTTACTGCCCCCACAGGCCACTTGGTTTCGCATTTGAAGGGTCCGTTTTCCTGAATGCAGTGTGTCATTTGCGGTGTTATTTTAGTTTATCTCTCTTTGTGCAGGGGTCTAATGAAATGCTGTCTAAACTCAGATTTTTACTGTCAACATCTGATTCTTTATGATTACATGTAGGCTTGAATACTTTTGGTACAGCACAAAAAGGAGTTTGGCCCTAAAGCACTATTTTGCAGGGCAAATTTTTTGCATCATTTGATAAATGATCCATACTGTATACACACACTCAATACTATACATATTCCATGTTTAATCATTGGATGTCAAAGCTCTAAACTGTTTTTCCAATGCCAACATCCTGTGAGATCTTACTAAGCCAACTGCACAAGCTGAAGGTATAATTATGCCCCATAGTGGTTATTAGGGAGAATAGCAGAGGATATACCATTGCATAACAGGCTGTGGCAGCATGGTAAACAACACACAAATGCTGTCTGTATTCTCTAGAATACATACTAAAAGGGTGCAACTTGAGTATGCAATATTGTAGTACTCGAGTTTAGGATGCAAATAAGGACGTTGTTAGCCACTGCATGACTGAAACAGCCCCACAATGCTTTGCACTGTGACATCAAACAGTGAAGCAACACCAAATCCACATTTATTTTTTACTACCTTCTCGTAAAAATCGTTTGCCAATGCATTCGACACACATTAGTTTATACTGTATATTAAAAAACTTTCATTTTTGTCTTTGAAGTTAGAATCAGTCACTTCATGGGATTGCTTGCGGCTGTCTGCCAAATATGCTGGCTGTAGGATGCAAGGCTCCTGCCTTCTACACACTATGCTTTTAGTATCTAATCTGCAGTAGATATTTAGGTACAAGGGCATACTAAGGAATTTGGACAAATCAATCACCACGTTATTTTCTTAAATATAATACACAGTATTTTTAAAGAAAAAACGTAAACTGTCAAAGTGCATGATCTTTATTTAATATAATTTGATTTGCTGTCCAAATGGGACAAGATGGCAACCTTTGAACAATACATAAGACCCGTTCACATTTCCACAACAGCCATCGTCTTGAACCAGTCTGCAAATGATACATTGTAGTTCTTATATACTATAGATACTGTATATTTTAAGCTCACCTCTGGTTTCCATTCTACCTCTATACAGTAGTCTCTCCGAGTCCCTTTACCACACCAACCCAAAGAGCAGCCCCCCCATTGGAAGGTCATCGGTAAAACCCCCCTAACACTAATCTTAGAGGACTCAAACAGTTGACCCCTGAGAACAGCTATTGAACATGCAATAAAAAAGAGCTCATGGTAAACATCTGGAAGTGCTAAAATTAGTTGTAAAAAAAAAATGGCATGGTGACCAACAATAGAAGTCAACTCCTCTTATATTTTGTAACCATCTCTGTTATATACTGTACGTTTTACCACCAACCTCACTTCTAGAAATATTCAGTGTGCAAAAACCAAACAGATTTGCAATATATACATTATAATACAGCTCGCATTACTTATATTATTATACTTTTTTTTATCTGTTAAATTAAACAAAACTTTAAATCAACATGAACTTGATACTTGTACCGGGCCAAAAGTAGTTCAGTGGACAGCAGGGAACGTTTCCATCTGGAAGCCCTGTCCTAGGTGCTTTATCCTTTGTGTTTCAGGACCACCTGCATAGTGTTCCATTAACAGTGCTGTATCATCTTTGGCTTCGTTTAAAAAAAAAAAAAAGTGTGAGGGCGAGTTGTAAGTGCAGTATCCACACATGTATTGATTAACGCTTAACGTGTGCCTCGCGCCTCACGCCCAGTGAACCTGAGCGCCGATCTTGGAGTGTCTCTTGGCCTCCTTCAGGGTGAAGGCCTCCTGCTCCTCGCTCATCTCCTTCTGCCGCTTCTCATCCAGGAAGGCAACCAGAGAGTCTCTCATGTCCACCACCTCAATGATCTCCTGCAGAATCCTCTCCTCCTCCACCTCCTGCTCCGCCGTCTTATCCGAGTCTAACACAAAGTGGTGGTGGTGGGCGTTACAAATATGTACCAGTCTTCCACATAGAACTACACAAACAATGCAACTGTACACCCGCACAGGTGGCCGATTCGACCTCTTCTCGGGTTAAAAAGGTTCTACGCAAAGACATTTGAAACAACAATATAGCAGCAACAACTATTTTCTATGTAAAGATATAGTGGAGTAAAGGTGTCCTGAGCAGAGAATGATGTCACACTCACTCTGTGCCAGTTGTAATCAGCGCTTCTTCTTTCTTTATTTCCATAGCCGGTTTGGCCATGCGTACATGTTAGTGTGTGTGTGTGTTTAGCCGACAAAGCATTTGTTTTGGTTTGCTCTAGTGTAACATCTAATGGCAAACAGACGCCTAACTTTAAAGACTATATATGAACCTTCCTGATATTATTCTGATAATTTGCTGAGGTCAACCTGAGCCAACTGCAGACACTCAAAATGACCAATCATAAAGAAGGTGTCAGTTGTCCCGCCCTAACCTAAAGTGACATAGGGGAGTCAGGGAGCTGTCAATCAAGTGAGCTGTGTATACACCCACACAGTCCTGAGAAGAGGCCTTATCTGACCTATGAAGTCAAAACACATCCTGTCGGGGGACAGGGGTTGCAACATGTACAAATACATATTCTCATGCACACAAAATCACAGTACAGACCATCAAGCTCCATGTATTTTCGGAGCTCCAACTCCAGCATGCTCTGTTTGTCTTCCAGCTCCAGCTGACGAGACCTGACAGGTTAAGGCAACAACAAGAGCAGATCATTCACTTCAGCATGTACCATCTGGAGAGAAAAATTCTAGTTTGAACAAGAGACCTGGATAGCTTGTGAAATGACAAGTGCTGAGGAAATATATTTAGCTGTAGCTGCAGGTCACTGGATTGCAAAACAGTAAACCAAGGAGTGGTAGATCCATCTTTCTGGCCCTACGGGCTAAATCGGTTATTTTCCCTCTGCACAATAACCATGTTGTAGTCACAGGGTGGGTACACAGCAATACAATGGTGTGTGTGGGTGTGTGTGTGTGTGTTTGTGTGTACTTACGCCACCATGAGGTCAGACTCCTCAGAAACCAAGGCGTTCTTCTGGTGGACCAGCTGGAGCCACTGCTCTATCATGTCAGGAGAGCCCCCACTTCCTAGAGCAGGAATGACAAGCATAGTGCTTGAGTGTGCATTTGTCCAAATTAATGGTAATAGAAAAGGAGAATGTGATGCGAAGTTAGGAAATGGAAACTCAACACCAATAATGTTGGAGGATAAGTGTGTTTGTGAAATTTTTAAATGTTCAATTACAGCACAGCAAAGTGTTTTGCCAATACGATTATCTATTTAGATGTCATTTGATGGGTTGATTGTAAATGGCAGCTCTGTTGCCAAAAGTCGGTTTCTTACCAGACTCTCCTCGGAGAGTCCTCTCCAACACAACGCCCTTGTCCTCCAGGTCCTTGAAGGTCACTTCTATTTCCTCCAGTCTCCTCTGGATGGACTGTTGACAATAAAACCATTAAAGTTATATAAGCCGTTTGACAAACACGCCCAAACATACATGCAGATACAGGCGCCAAGAGTAATGTAGTAGTAATAGTTCTTTTTAAAAACAGAGATTTTTGACAGTTCTAGTATTATGGTGGTTTATATTACATACAGTATAGAACTCTGGCCAAAAGAGGTTCTAAAATATTGATGAAATTGCACTATGATACAAGATCTTACACACAATGCCTTTATATACCGTTTGCTACCAAACAAGAGAATAGAGGAGGTCCAAAAAATGTAAAAATGAAAACCACCCAAATAATAAATAGAAAATAAGAAAATACACAGAAATAATGACCTGTGCTTTATGGAAACGTTCTAGCTCGCTCATCTTGGCTCGTCGTTCCAGCGTCCTCATCCTCATCAGCTCCACCTTCTCGGCCTCAACAGGGTCGGAGGGGATCGTCTGAAACTAGAGGTGTGCGAGTGGGTTTTACTACCACTAATGTAGTCGAATGCAGCAGGAGCAGTGAAACGGGCTAAAAATAAAAAATAAAAATCAGGCTACGGGCTGAGGGAATTACCGTCTCTTTAAACAAATCGATGTCTTCTCTACCGAACAGCTCTTCGTAGTCATCGTCATCGTCGTCAGCGCCGTCAGCGCCGTCCTCTAATGTGCTGTGGTGCTGCCCCGCTGTTTCTACTGCAACACAACAAAGAAATACAGTAGTGTTTTAAGATAAAGTGTTTTAAGATGGAGTGCTGGAAACAGCACAACATGTTATTCGTTTTGTGCTCTCCCTACTTTTTAACTTTTTAAAAGAAAAGCATAACCATTACTAATACAAAATCAACTTGTTTAGTCATGCAGGTGTCTTAAGGTTAGCCGTTACATATTTCACATACCAGATTTCTTAAGTAGTTTGAGGAAGTGAAACATCTTGCAATTCTAATAATCCCCATATGGAAGTAATAGTGCCAAATGTCCTTAATGCAAAATGGCATGTTGAATTACATGAATTGAATTAAACATAGCTAAAAACAAGCAATAACAATGTACAAGGCACAAATTTAAAACCCCAAAGCATTTATGAAGCTTGGAATTTTCTGTTGTTGAATTTGGTTGTTAAAATACTTAAAATATCTTATTTATTCGGCAGGTAAAATTAAACCCAATATTTTTCAACCTCAAAAATTCAGTCTTAACATTCACAAACTGGGTATCACAGGAAGAGCAATGGATTGCCGATACACTATTGTAACCGATGGCAACGCTGCTCTGACCCTGCTCTAACTGTGGTTATGTGAGTGGTGGGATTGTGCGGACAGTGGAAGCCACAAGAGAACAAGAGCCACAAGAGAAGAGGAACCCAATATTTTTCAACCTCAAAAATTCAGTCTTAACATTCACAAACTGGGTATCACAGGAAGAGCAATGGATTGCCGATACACTATTGTAACCGATGGCAACGCTGCTCTGACCCTGCTCTAACTGTGGTTATGTGAGTGGTGGGATTGTGCGGACAGTGGAAGCCACAAGAGAAGAGGAACCGTTAATTATACTTTGTTGTTCAACAGGACTATCGGTTACAATAATGTATCGGCAATCCTTTGCTTTACCTGCGATACCCACATGGTGAATGTTAAAACTGTAAGGGCATGAAAGCTAATACTATTATTTTCCAAAACAATTTCTATTTAAAGAGGTCTATGAATAGATTACTGACATTGTGTGCCCTAGATCCATCAACAGTACTATCCTGTCTCACTTTTAATTTACATGAAGGTTGAGATTTATATGAAGAACGGCTGTGTGATTTTGCAGAATTTGAACCAATCAATTTGAACATTATTAAATGTTATATTCATGTTATTTTCTTGTATTGGAAAAATGTTGAAGTCTGGTAAAGACGTACTTAGTAACCAACTTGTTTATAAAAACAGCCGTGTCTCCAGACTCTAAGGTCAGACTGCCTTTACGTACCCACTCTGCCTGGGTGGCTGTTGAGGACACTGAGCCGGTGGTCTTTGCTAAGTCTCGGGGAAGAGAGGTTCCAGGGAGAAAACTTGGAGCGAACCTTGGCCCCGCCGCCCGGCTCCTCCTTCCTCCTGAAGCACCTCCGGTTCTTCTTCTCCCGGGCGCACCCCACCGTACTGCCGCTCCAGTACCCCTCCTCTTCTTGCGCGTCGAGACCCGCGGGTCGAGGGGGGCTCGGCCCCCCCGCCGTGGCCGAGGAAGAGGAGCAGGAGGAAGAGCCCCCGGGGGTCTCCGAGTCCGAGTCGGCGCTGAGGCTCTGGAGGTTGACCAGTTGGCTCTTCTCCGCGTCGCTTAGCTGGAGCTTGCGCAGCGACTGCTTGGGCCGCGAGTCCTTGGCTGCCCTGGGGGCCACCGTCTCATCCCTAGGGGGCGGAGACGAGTGCTTTTCGGGGATGTCCGGGTGACCGAGGTGGATGGTGCGAGGTTTGGGCGTCGGGGGAGAGAGCTGCGGGCTGGGCGTGGGCTGCCTTGGGAGGCGGGGCTTTGGGACAGGGCCGACCTGCGCCGGGGAAACGTCCTCCTTGGACAGTACATTCCCATTCTCAGAGGCAGGGTCTGCGTGTGTGGCTGAACGCTGGGGGGGCTCCAGGGCCACGCCTTCAGGTTCTGGCCTGTCGCACGCACCGGAGTCCAGCGTGTGCTCGTCCTCATCGTCGGAGGGTGTGCCGCTGGAAAAATCGTTTCTTCTGCTCTCCTGAACAAGAAGTCAATGACATGATATGTCAATATTACGACCCTCACACTCCTGTTAATGTGTCCTTTCCAGTGGTTATGCTGGGACCTCTGCTCCTAGTACTGCTGTATATTACGCTGACAGTTTGCATAATTCAGGTTTCCCCACTCCAAGATCAAATCCCAATATATTCCATGGCAAATTATTCAATTATTTTGTCAATTTAAAAAGACAGAATTGCCCCCGTCCGTAAAATGTTGTGATTTCCCCCTATCTAAAAACAGACAAATTCCATGCTTTAACAGAAACTCTATGCCCACACTAGTGGAAACGGTCTAATCTCTTCCCATCTCCCCTATAGGCGCCAGGCTCCACACAGCTAAGCAGCTCATGTGTGGTCCCAATCTTACCCTATCTCACTTACCTGAGACGGTTTATGAGAACAATACATTTAGAATTTGTCCACAAAGCTGTTAGATATTAATTGGTTACCGGACAATCCCATCATATAAAAACAAACTAAACTAACTTACAGACATGGGCATGGGCATGTCAGCCTCACAGAGTACCAGGCACCAAAAGGATCTTGCGTCAACAACAGCAGGTTGTGTAACAGTGCGTTTTGAGCACAATAAACTGACATGATTCCTTTAGTCAAAGGATGCAGAGTGTACATGTGCTCGGTGACCCACCCTATTCTCCAGTGTGTGGCTTCTGTTCTCCAGGCACAGATCTTCAGAGTGCAGCTCGCAGTAGAACCTCCCTGAGGAAACATCGCAAAAGGAGAAACGATTAAGGGGCTGAAAGTCAGAGAGACAAACAAGTGTTCCGCCGTCCTTTGTCTTTTTTCTTCAATGGTTTGCTTTTGCACGTTTCAACTACACAGCCTCCAAAAACGGCCTCTCTACAAATTATTAATAACCCTGATAAATAAAAGACTAGGGTGCTCAGTTTATCCCTCGCCCCCCCTGTTTAACCCGGGGGGGGGAATGCATTTTTTGTAGTCTGTTTAATGTAAATAGACCCGTTATTTTAACATACAATTTGTCTGTGGAACTCCTTTGGAGAAACAACTGACAGTTTCAAGATATTTTGGGATTTATATGCTCTGCAAACCCCTGGGGTCCACAAGTTTCATAATCACCATTTTAATAGTAGAATATGTGCTTTTTGCTTCACCGTCTGTGCCATCACTAGCAGCAAACAGGTATATATAAAACAGATTGGAATGTCACTACATTTTGCTTTACAGTATATTTTCTTGATATCTTAGTAGGACTTCCTTGGACAGGGACTCACCTGTGCTCTGGTCGAAGGTGTATCCCCCCAGCCTGAGTGTGATACCACAGCGATGGCAGGTGAAACAGCTGCGGTGGAAGAACTTCCCCTCAGTACTGATGCGCTCCAACACATACACCCTGCCGTTACAAAAGTAGCACTCCTCACTGCTTCCTGTAGGGGGCCCCACATCAGGCTCAGAGGCCTCCTCAGGAACAACGACATTGGTAACCTGGGGGGCCACGAGAGGAGCTGCCGGCTGGTGGGAGAAACACATTTCAGAAAAGATGCTTGCCTAAAATAATGGATTTGCGGTAATACTTAAGATTTACAGAAATGGGGAACGTTTGAACACCGCTCACTTTGTCCTCATCTCCCATCCTGTGTGTTTGTTTTACTTCCTTCAGGGATGCCAGCTTTTCCTGTATAAAAATATTATGTAAAGTTGGAAAATAAATAAATAAATTCTAAAACATCTTTGTTTTGCCCTAAAATAACATTTAGGATATAATATCCTAAATGTTATTTTAACATTTAGGATATATAAATAACATTTAGGATATATATCCTAAATGTTATTTTAGGGCAAAATAAAGATATGTTTTACCACGTCACACACAACCTTGGAAAAGGGGCTAATCTCTGCAAGCTACAATGTTTTGACAACATCCTTATGAAGTGTATCTACAGTCGCTGTGGTTTACCTTGCGCCTCTGCAGTGAGTTGTGCTTGAGCTTGCTAAGGAAGTGGATGGCTGACTGTGTCCGTGAAAGAGACAGGGGTTTGCCCAGGGTCAGGAAAGCCTCAGGGTCTGTAGCAAGCAGGGAGAGGTGAACACACACACACACACAGACAGACAGACACATACCATTCAGTTTCCTTGTGACGCCTAAACACTTGCCAGCTAACACAATAAGACAGTCTACCTCCAATGCTACACAGACACACACAGCTTACCCAGGTGTGAAATATCCCCATCTCACCCTCCAGTGTGTATTAAAACGGTCTCCCTGTTGGTTACCTACCCTGTCACCAGAACACTTGGTGTGTTGGCACTTGGTCAACATACCAATAGAAATGTCCCATTCTACTCCCACTGTAAACTCTGTCACTTCTCAGAGAAGCTTACAGCTTCCTCCTGCTTGCGCATCCGTCAGGCAGCGCAGCAGCAGATGTCACACCCACTTCAGCTTACACTGTATAGCTTCACATTCCCACTGTAAAAACTGCAAATCTATGAGACTACATAAATACCTGCTCTGAGGAGAAGCCAGGAAGAAAACCCTTGCTCCAGAGCAGGAATAGGATCCTTGTTAAGGGAAGCTAGTCCCCACCCATTAGCCTTGTCCTCATCATCGCTGCCGTGTTTGTTCCGTCTAGTGTGCTTGGCTCAGTGCAGGAGAGCAGCACAGCCAATAGGGGGCTGGCTCTCTGGGCACACACACTAGCCCACTAAAACCAAGGGAATTCTGGGAAAAAGGCTCTTAAAGGGACACACGCCAATTTGAGAGCTAAACACCAGACACTCTTCCGTGTGAGGACAAATGTGCCTTACCCTTTTAAAAATAGGTGATGGCAATGCAGTGTCTAAGCAACCGAATTATGCAAGCCATTATTGCTGCCTACAAAAGACCATCTTCAGAAATAAAAAAAATTGGAGCACAGCTAATACTAGAAACAAACAAGAAACTGAAAATGTAATCCCAAGTATCCCAATGCATTTATAACTCTATTATTATCTTAAATTGCATACACCAGCTAAATAATTCCAAGGAAACATGAATCTAATTAATCATTGATTAGTAATTGATGTGCAATCAAACACTATAATGACTCAATATTTACCTTTGTCAGGCTTGTTAAAGGCGTCACGGACCTGCGTGAGATAAAGGACCATGGACAGCTTGTCAATTTGACCACTGTTTAACATGTCACTAGCAGTCATGACAGGTGAGATGCCTAGCTCTCTCTGTAGGATGCCGAAGGCCAGCTGGTTGTTGTGAATGCCGTTGGACTCATCCAGAGATGACATGTCACTATGTTGGCATAGGAAAGAAGAAACGCAAAACGTACAAGACAAAAATAAATACCATAAATATAATGCTATAATGTCGGCAAAGCTACCGTTTAGCCGCTTTTAAATTTTGATAGAAATGTAGATGTTATGGGCAGGGGCAGGCACAGGGGCAGGATAGTCTAGTGATCTGGGTGACTCACAGCCTTGACTCCTTGAGCAAGATGCCTTGTGATAGTTGTTATTGTACTCATTGTGAGTCGCTTTGGATAAAAGTGTCTGCAAAATGACCCAATTGTAATGATGTAAACTGCTTTCAAAAGCTCAATTAAAAACAAAGTACTAACAAAATATCACAGTGTACAGTAGGCCACAATACTGCGTTGTTTACAGTGGGTGAAAGCCAAGTGCAGGCTGAAGCCCTGACTCACATAAGCTCCGGTCTGAAGCGGTGGATCAGGGCACACAGCGCCAGGCCAGACCTCCAGGACTCGGTCAGGTCTTTCACCTTCACTGCGGCGTAGCCCGCTGTGTGCTTCTGACACCAGCTGAGGAGCTCATGAAACCCACCGATTGAATCTGTGAAGGCCAACATACCCTGTCAGGATATTAAACCAGACTGCTGCCGTTTGTACAACAGGAATTTGTTTGGTAGGAATGATTTTTTCTCTCTTATGTGGCTGTTGGCTAAATACTGTTTCTAAGTATGTGTACTGAAAACATTATGGTAAAATGTGCAATAATCATGACCTGACCTTGGCGCATGGGAGGCTTCTTTGAATTCTTCCTTGTTGTGTTGGTAATATCATACAGGTGCTGTACCTAAGGAAAAATAAGAAAAAATATAAAGAACTATAGGCATTAAATATTACCCATTACAAATTCTGGTATACTGCAAGTATACCATTTTACCACAAGTGACTAATACTTTTCTCTTGAGTGAGTAAATGAAGGCTAATAAACCTGGTTGGGCTTTATGGAGGACAGGTTGATGTTCACGTATCGCGTTGAGGGGTCAATGCTGTAGCCAGTGTAGTTTTTGCTGGTGTTTTCTGGAGTTGTCTGGGATAGAAGCTGATAGACACTTTCTCTGTTCCCACAAGAACAGAAAAATATTTAAATAATAATGTAGAAGATTATTATTATTATTATTTTTTTAAGGGCCTTGTACCAGTTCATAGCGAGAAAAAGTTAGTTTTTATCCTTATCCTGAAAAATGACACCAGAAGGGTAAGGACACAGAAGCACACCTAAGCATGCCTATTCCATAACAGCTGAGATTGTGCTCAATGTCCTTTGAAACTATGTGCCATCTTAAAATCTAGTATAACAAAATGTTGACATACCATCTGAAATTCCAACTTTGAAACAAAATGATACGTCAATACGGATTCTAGACATGGTTTACCCAAATTAACCAGTACATTATCAATGTGTTTTTTGATGGCGGGACCTTCCCTTTAAGCTGCACAACAGGATCTTGACAATCCAATCTGATGAAACCAACCAGATATACTGTCACAAAACACCTGATTATGCTAACACCATACCTAAATTATCTTTAAACCTGAAAAATTTAGGGAATTGTTCATTCTTTGGCAAGTGCATTATTTAAATCAGCAATCATTTAGTACCAGTAATGGAAGATGTACCAAATATAGGAAGGTTATAAGAAAGAGAGAGCTGTACCGTCATTGTTTTCATATACCAAATGAAAATGACTTGAATGTCTGTTGTACCTTGTAAACCTAATTCTAAAAAGAAATCTCACCGCTCAGATAAGACCTTGAGATGTGGGACTCCCATGCCCCAACTCCTCACCATCCACGCTGTGTCCAAAGATGCCAGAAACCCCCGGGCTATACCTGTCCCTAAAGGCCAGAAAGGCTGAAGAAAATAAATTAGACATTAGAAAGTTTTCTCAACAGTCATTAAAGTAAAAACTAAACATTTTGCATAGTGATTGGAACCTACTCTGCAATAAAGTAAAATAAATTAATAAAGTCACCCAATCTATCTTAAAGATGTGAGTGAATGTGCTTAAATGCTCACCATCATGTTTTGAGAGAGAATAGAAGACTCCTTGATGTGGAAATTTCCCCCGTGGCTGAAACCAGCATTACAAAAACCTAGTTTTTGAGTGCATACCCTGCTACTAGAGAGCGGCTGCCACTCCTCTGTACTCGTCCCCATGCAGCTCTCCTAGGCTCACACCACTCCCTACTCCAAAGAAAGGAGAAATCTGCCTACCTCCACCAGGCAGTCCCCAACAAGTGCCATTAACAGTTTCTTGCCATTCCTCTCTTTCACCATGGAGGCACTCTCAGCCCGGTGCATGCACGTGAAATCAAACATGGCCACGTCTGCCTGCCCCGCATGGTTCCTCGCAAATTCCAGGTTGGGCAGTTTCCGGCCTGTGGAGAACTGAGCTGCTTCGAGGGCGTAGCGCTGCAAAGCCTCCTGGTCTACGTTTTTGGGAGACAGCAGCTCGTCCGCGTCGCTATAGTCCTGTAAAGACAGCAGGAGCAAATCCCTCAATGCATGAGGGTACTCATTTAATGTCATTTGGCGATATGTCTTTGTTTTAGTCTGTTCCTCCATTAGGGGGCAGTTAAATAAAACAGGGTTTCTATAGAGACAACAAAAAAAAGGGGAGGTGTATATCAGAGATTGCTGATAGCAATAAACATGGTACTTTATCCCTCTCACCTGCTTAATGACCCCACATTTCAGTAGACTTTTCTTCTTGGCAGTCATGACAAAGTAGTGCGTGTCATCTTTATAGTAGACAATATTCTCTAGATCAATACCTAGAATAGGAAATGGAGGGTGTACATGACCGACAGGAAGACAAAAGACACAACAGACACGACAGACAGATAGACAGACAGACAGAGAAGGAGATGTATGCATTGTATTTGTCTTTACCCAGTATTACTATTTGTAAAGCACTGCTTTGAAACAACCACAAAGAATTAAACCTGACCATGTGCAAACACATGACAAAGGTTTAAGCAAAAAGTAGCACCAGGGTAAAGGAGTGTATTTCATCAGAAGTAACATGACAGGAAATGACAGGACTATAAAGATAGACAGATAGTATTCACTTCACTGCTCTGGGTCTGAAAATGGGGAATGTTCATTGTGTGTTGTGTGGCTCAACAAAAGTTTGGTTCAGAAGATTTGCAGAAGTGTAAAAATAGATTAGTTCTATGTAATGTTTTCTCATGCTCAGTCGGCAGGAGTATGCTATTTAACAATTATCTTTAGCGGAATAGCTTAGTTCCGTAGGCTTCTACTCATATCACTGGTAAGAATGGAAGTATCCAACAGCGACTTTAACCCCCGAACAGGCCCGCAGCAGACATGACGTTTTAACAGCAATAACATGATGGTAAACGTGTATGAACATATGCAACCATAATACAACTTAAATACAATAATACACGTAATACCCATAATATGGTCAAGCAATGTTTGAAAACAAACCCTTACTATTCACATGAGTGAAAATGATAGAACAGAAAAGAAGGACGTACCACCATTGAAAAACAAAGAAAAGGTGGAGCTGAGGAGGTGGGGGGTGTTCTGGAACAAGCTCTGAGAGTGAAAAAGGAATGGAGGGGTGTCTGTTTAATAGAACCTCCTTCATTCAAGGGGCCAATGAGATTGGTGTTGCTGAGTGACAGCTGATGGCTGGGAAGCGAGCGGACTACCGTGAACTGCCTAAACTTTGATCTAAACCTTGATCTACGACCTTGTAGGAAATTGGCACTGGGCATCATTTAGATGCGATAATCTATCCATCTCTCTATAAAATTATTTTAGATGGAGATTCACATTGTTTCATAAATAGAGAATGAGCCAATTTTAGCTGAATAGATGAACTATATGGTTTACCTATACCTAGTACTGGCACAGCTGTTTTCAGGGGCAAATGCTTATTGCATCTTTAAGATTGGCAAATGTTTCTTTTTAGCAAATAATAAATCGGAATGTACGCCAAACTTGCATTTAAATTTGAAAGGTTCTATTTGCCCCCTGGGTGACCCCCAATGTGATGTTAAATCCTGCCTGTTTCAGTAAGCAGGTCCTGAAAGAACTTCTGGTTGTAGATCCGGGCCACACCACTGATCTCCGCCACCTGGGCCTCAGCAGCCGTACGTCTGTTGATGAAGTTGGCTGTTATACCGATAGCCAGCTGTCCCCTAAGCTCCTTGTGCTTGAAGCCTGAGAGAATGGCAAGTGTGAAAAGGGGATCACAGGTATATGAAATGTCAGCCATCTATTAAAATAAACGTAGGAAGAAGCTCGTGTTGTGTGCAATGCAACAGCACACTTCCAAGCTGCATAGGATACACTTTTATAGTAAGGGTGCAGTTACTTCTTGTGACCAAAGTGGTCGCCATATTGCCTGTGCCGCTTTAAGAGTCCCCTTACTAGTTGCATCAACCTGAACATAAACAACGTGCGAGTGGTTTCTCACCATCAGGGACAAACCTTCCTCCCCCGGCAGAGATGAAAACATCAAACTGGAACGTCGCTGCAGGATGATTCCCAGGATCCAACTTGGCTGTCCATCCTGAGAGAAGGATGCAATAATAATGACAATTTATATGGCATGGGACTAGACCTCATAGTAACTTCACTACTTGGGCCACTGCTGACTCATAATTCATAAAAGTGACAGTAAAGATGAACTGGTTATTATACATAGAAATACCAAACAGGATAAAAATACCTTTGTCTCCCGAGGGCTCAATCAAGCCCTGGAACTCCACACCTGTGTGCACCTCCACCCCAAGAAGAAGACACACCTTTAACAGGATCAACTGTAGCTGCCGGATGCCTGCAATAAATTCATCCGTACACACAATGATGTTTACGAAGAGAAAGCAAAATTATTTTTTACTCAAGTGATAGTATGAACCAGAATTGCTGGTTAATGTACACGCCTTACTATGTGACCTCTAATAACTTACTGATGTGATCCAGAGAGCCAGAGCAGAATTTGCCGTAGAACTTCTTAGCGGAAAGCCCGCGGAGGTCACAGATGGTGTACGGCCACAGGTGGAGAACATTGTTCCGAGAAAAGGCTTCCCTCTTCTCTAGGAGAACCACCTGAGCGCCTAGCAGGGCCAATTCTATGGCCGTCCTCAGTCCGCACGGCCCGGCGCCCAACACGAGACACTGAAGCACAGTAGAGAAGAGGAATTAACAGCCAGGATGAGCTATAAGACAGGGAAGACCCATGTTCTATTCAAAACTATATAAAAACATAATTTCATTATGTGTTTTTTTTATGGGAACTGATGCTTTAGGGTTAGGTAGTGATTTAGGATTCCGCACGTTCCATGACCCTCAGGTTCAGGAAACTGTCTCAAACTTTCCTGATATCCCTGATAGAGGTCAAATGTTTCATCAAACCATGAAACAAATTAGAACAACAAAAGACTAGTATGTCATGCTTGCCCACCTTGTTTTTGGCACAGACTTTTCCCTGCTGGTAATCAGGATGGGACGCTCTCTTATCCAGTTTAACCCACAAGGCTTTGGCCCTCCAGTAGTTAAGCCGTTCCTTCAGCTTGGCGTAGAAGCTCCTGAAGTCTTTAGGGTCGACCTCCATTTGCCTACAGAGCTCAGCAAAGTGGTGCTTCACATCCTTACAGCTCTGGGCTTGGACGTAGAGGTCAAACTCAGCGTGGGAAGGGTTGGTAGGGTCCTGGTTTGCCATCCTGAAGGTTGGCAGGCTGGTTCTGTTGCAGACAGGTCTTCCTTGGTTAACTGTGAAAGAGCAGGATATGATGAATTTCACAGGGAGGCAACTAAACTAGGAAGTACTTTAAAATAATGTTATGCCTTTGGGGTGACTCATTTTCCAAGTTGCAGGGGTTTACGGAAATCCCCCCTCATAAATACAGCCCATGATTTCTTTAAGAATAGGATATCTTCCTTGTCAAATGGTATCATGAGTCAGTTACTTCATGAAAACAATGTGGTATCTGTTGACATGTATTTATAGTGTGTCTCTTTATGACAGCTTAACACACAACAGCTCAACCACAAATGATGCATTACTCTCATATGGTGCCACGGGTCTTGTGTTGTGGCTCATAAGTTTCAATAGGTGTCTCACACGGACACTGGGCAGAAAATAAATCCCATTGCTGACAGACCAGAACTAGATTGCCATTTTCATCCGCCACTGACTTACATTCTTGCCAAAAACTAGTCCTAACCTGATCAACATCTCATTGGTATGTGTGTTCTCAGGTTACTCCGGTTTGTAGAATTAAATTGTTGTAATGTTTCATATAATATATATTTACGTTCTGGATTCAAACTTGTTTCGCTGACAACAACAGGCTAACTTGAGACAATATATACAGTAGAGACAAACAATGGAAGTGAATAGTGTCAGAATACAACAGAATAAGGACGTTGCCATTGGTGCCACACTGCTTTGCATACAGTGAGTTGTAGCTTTACTGTGGCTGGCTGCAAGTTCACTGTACCCAATGTTCACGCCTTATTTCCTGTTGATAACCTTCAAACACATACACACGCACACGCATGCATGCATGTGCGCGCACACACACACACACAAACACACACACTTGCTGCGCTGCTAATCCTGCATCCTTTGCCCAGAGCCCTTGAGACAGAGGCCCTATCATTATAGGAGTGACAAAGCATTAACACATTGAATGGAAAGTGTACGGGTGGGGTGGGGTGGGGGGTGTTTCAAGCCTGAGCCGATGCTCCTACAAACCAACAGACAAAGCTGCCCTACAGCGTTTCGCTTTATACATCTGCCAAAACAGGTCAAAGATTTTGTTTGTATTACATGCAAGTGTTGATATATTACCAAATGTCTGACAAATCGTGAATGAAATACACAGCTCTGTACAGTTAGCACATCACAAAATATGCCTCATGTCTCATTTAACTTCCTGTGAATTGCATGGTAAGTAATTCTGGTGACATAACAGAGGCTGACTTGTGCCCCAAAACAGTAATCACGGTACTGGACAGAATTTCGAACATATAGGCTGTCATGTCTGTACTGTACTGTACTGTGTAAGGTAGAGAGCGAATAGGCAGAGCTATATAGAATCACAGGTCACGTTTGACAGCAGAGTTGATTTAACATTCTACATGTGACGTTTCTGAGGTAGGCTATGAGTTTGCGCTGAGCATCAGCTTTGCAATTTGTCACACTTATCACACTTGAGCAGATCATTGCGATTTTATTTTCTGCTTGTTAAAGACACAGACGTGAGAAAAAGCTTGCCAACATTGCAAGCATATAAGCATGAGCATATAGGAAAGACTGACGCTGAATGTGTCAAACGACAGAAAGTTGAGGCTTTCTGTCGTAGGCTACTAAAATAGGCCTACTACCACATGCATGCATGTAGTCTACTGACCTAAAACATAGGATGATTACGATTCCATGTAAACAACACTCACCAAACAGCGTATTTACCTTAACCAAAACTTTCAGACTGGATATCTACAAATAAATAGCCTATGTAACTATGTATTGGCAAAAACAACAACAACAAAATGTAATAATAAGACAAAGAACAAACCACACATAATGTACACAAAACATAACAAAAGCGGGAACAGTGCAGGACCGTACAATAAAAAGTGCATAATACATTCTATTCATTTCACCAATTTTTGAATGAAAAGTCAAAAAATACCTTACCTATGTTGACGTCATGATACGAGACCAGGTTGTCATGAAAGTGGGACTATCGTGTGTTGTTCATCTTTACTTATAGATTAGAAGGTAACTGCATGTGACTGCCACTAATTGTGGCTGGCACTTCTGTGAGCTGAGCGCATGTATCGTCTCCTTCTCTTCCGGGAGTTTCTGGTAACACCGCGACAATACACGTGACACACCTTTAACTTCACGGGTACATTGTAGGTGAGAAAGGATTGGACATATTTGTTTTATGAATAGAGTTGAATAGTTTCCGGTCAATTTAAATGAATAATTTGTTGTAAAACCTGAACTGTTACAGTTAGGCTACTTTGATAATGGCTTCATTTATTTGAGTATTGTTTTCTATTTGGACATTTGTGTGAAACTAATCGTTAGGCTATATAGGCCTATGTCAATAAATACAATTTCGTCGCCTAATTGAAAAGTTAAAAACAATCAACAGGAGCAGTTCCACATCTTCATGGAGAATGTAAAATAAAGGCATCTTTATCTACTGGGTGAGACATAGGCTACTTTATGAGTCCTAGCTGTAGATCAAACAAACTCAAAGTCTTACAGAGCCAGTTTACTGTGTAAACGAAAGTGCAAAAGCAATAGATTTCACGATTGAAATCTATTGAACTATATTATTACTGTAGAAAATACCCTCAATGTTTTATACAAAGTTAATAGTCATGTTAAATAGTCTTTTTGTTATGCTATCCCTTTAAATCCACCAGTTAGACACATTTGACCAATAAAAATGTAAGCTTAATTCAGTTCTTAATCACACACTTACTGCTGAAAACCTGCATCCTCTGCCCAGAGCAACTAAGACACAAACTCTATAATTACAGCAGTCACAAAGCATTAACACATTGAAAGAAAAGTGTAATGTCTGGAGAAAAGCAAAGCTTCAACAAGCTGCTGTTTCAAGCTGAACTGTTTCTTTCACTTTGCAGTGATCTGATCCTCATAAGGCAACAACCAACAGACAATGCTGTAATGTTACTGCATTGTGTCATGTCTAACACCGAAATAAAACTCACCTGAGCTCTGCCTGATTAAACTGGATGCAATGCACTGACCTAATTTAAAACTTCAACTGCAAGATAATGTCAAAGTCTATGAATTAATGTATTAATTAATAACATTGATTATTATTCTACAGATGCACACTGTATAGACTACAGACTGCTTACAGTGTGACAAGCAGTAACTATTTCTTTATTTCCTTATTCAGTAGGCCCATAACTTAAGTTGAATCTATCTAGGCTATAACTTGAGAAAACAGCAACCAATATGCTTATTTAGTAAATGATTTATCTGGCTTGCAATTATGAACCCTCCTGTGTGAATTTAATCACACTTGAGCAGACATCCATGGGGGTTTGTAGTGCGCTTGTTAAAACACATCCTTCAAAAGGCTTTAAATGGTGGAAAGCTTGTAAATGATCTAACAGGAAAGAGTGACGCTGAATGTGCCAAACGAAAGAAATCAGAGGTCAAAGATGATAAAACACTAACACACAAACTTTAACATGTAGTCTATTGGCCTAAAAATATTTAACAGTGACTCCATGTTAGCTACTGTAAACAACACTATCACCAACAGATATTAACCATGCATTAACCATTATGAATGTTTTGGTTTTCAAAATGTACATAACATACACAAAAAACATTTACAAAAAGGGGCATTGAAGCCAAAGTGATCACGGACTACATTGACACTATCAGCCAACATTCTAACGGGAGATAGGCCTTAAGACATTTGATGAATACTTCTAACTAAACAGCATGCTATCTATCTTAAACAAACGTGTTCAGATATTCAGATTGTGGTGTTTATCTTACTTTGTTTATAAATTAGCCCCATAACCATAATAGGTGCACGTAATTGCCCATTTAAGACGGAATGAGACCCAGAAATGATCGTTTCTTATAGCGGTATCTTAGTTTATACTGCTATCTATTGGCATAGATACGGCAGTGCCAACGGTAGATCCATGGGAGTGGGGGGTTGGGGGGATAGCCCCACCATAGAACGTTGCTAAGTGGGTCACCCTATGTGGCAAAACTCTCCATGAGTGTATGTGGTTTAAAATATATTTCTAAGACAATCATGCATTTTGTTTTATTTATAACAAGTCCTTTTTTGGTCTAAAACATTGCTTAGATCTCCTAGTTAACAATTTAGTTATCTTAGCAACATTTTTTCACATACATTTAAAATTTAGACAATGTCAATGTAAATCGTATTTAGGAAGGAATTAAACAAATTTTCTGAATCATGAAAAAAAAAGACTAGAGACAACAGTAAATTATCGTAATGCATGGGGAAAGCTTGACATGACTTAATGCATTGCTGTATTAGTTTGGCATATATTAGT
>JAODLI010048645.1:0-16785 GCA_027575585.1 Percopsis omiscomaycus | reverse complement strand
TGCAGTCAGGACCCAAAGAGTTTAGAGTAGCGGCAGTTTGTAAAAACAAACAAACATAACAACCAGCACTGAAAGAACAAATAAGTTTTTTCTTGCCGAAGAAAACAAAACATGAATATGTTTTTTCTTCCCTAAAATGGCATTTCGCGACCACCACTTTTATTTAGGAGAGTACTGGTAACCTCCTAACGTCAGCTGTGGTGATAAATGCTGGGGTTCTGTAATGGGAAATCCATGCTACCGACCCTCAGAGCCAAAGTCAAAGTGGTATTAATGACATGTACGCTTAGTCTGAAAATAGCATTAGACCACCTAATTTCGGTTTTCTTTGGTCTTCTTGTGTTTCTTTCTTGAAAAGTCAGGTGAGAAACGTCAATCAGTATTACCAGGGCTATTTCATTGGCCATTACCAAAGCAAACGTACAAAAATCGTAAGAACATTACTACCCAAATTGAACCCTCTGAAATCCCTGCTTTCTTGCAATAACATAACCTCACCTACTTATTTTTAAAGTGTCAGAGAAGCAGTTTGATCTTGTTAATCACGTAAGTGCATCAACAAACAGAAAAGTCAGGACCGAAGGGGAAAAGAAAATGCGAGCAAGGAGAGGAAAAAAAGAAAAATCTTGTACGAAAGCCAAGTTTTTCATGGCTGCCATTTGGCTGAAGCAGCAGAGCCCGGCGGTGAGCTAGCAACATCCTGAAAGCGCAGGTAGCGCTGACTGAGTCAGCTGGCCTTAGTAGCTGCCACGACTGATAAACTACGTCGCGTACAAGACCAGCGAGGTCCAGCCGGCATCGCCCGGAGGCGGGCGTAGACGCACTAGCAGTGTCGGGCGTTTGCGGTCTACCGCTGAAGACAAACCCCAGTTACACACACCAGAGATCTGTGGCGAAATAATCAATCTGCTGGGTTAACCCCCAACCCCCCTCCACCCCCACTTCTCTCGTTCTCAACCAGAGAATTAATTCAAGATGGTTTGCGTTGATTTAGGTCCTTTTCAAGCGGTGGGACCCTCGGTTAACCGCGATACAACATGTGGCGCGGTCCCCTTTAACCAGGGAGCGCAGTGGGCCGCTGGGCTGTGGCTGGAGGCAGTGTGAGCTGACGGGAGGAAAAAGGGGAGAAAACAAAATGCTGACATGTTGGCTGATATTTCACAGAGGGTGTGCGTGGTGTGTTTTCTCTATTACGGTCATGGTAAGCAAACAATATGGTGTGCATGTACAGGAGGCAGAAAGAGAGGTTTCTTTTTGTTTTTTTGTTAAGGAAAAAGGAATGCCTTTAAAGATTTAAAGATGCTGAGAAGAAGCCATACACAAATATGCAGATTTATTAACGTGCCAAAACGTCTGACAACCCTTAACCATAAAAGACTTTGGTACCCATGTGTTTTCCCCCTGAACATGCCTCAAGGCAATCCGTCTTCACAGCTTATGTCCTCCATTGACATTTACATTGAAATCTCTATTGAGAGGTCATTCTGGTAAAAAAAAACAACTCCGATTTAAATGTCATTTCATGCTGTTATTGTATAGTACACTCCCAGTATATGCCTTAATTAATTATGGGCTCTATAGTCAAAGCAATTACCTGCTCCTATAAGCCTTGGCCTGATCAAAATGTATAGGATGGGGATGTACACAGTATTCATGTATATGTGTGTGGGTGGATTGGGGGGTGAGAGGTCGGGGGGGGGGGGGGGGAGAAGGGAAGTACGAGCAAACTGTGAGCTTAAAAAAAAGTCATGGCCTATCAAAAGAAAACGAGCGTGATTGGAAGTCAGCAATTAGCCTGTTGAGAGATAACCAAGTGGAAGAGATAAGTGTGGCGCGATTTAGCTCGGTGGACAAATCCCCCGTAGGCCTCACTGAATGCAGCTCCACACGCAGACTACATAAACAGACACAGGCTCTCTCTAGCCAGGGAGAGAAGCCGTCGCGCCTTTCGATGAGCATATCACTCAGCACAAGCTCGGCCATGGTTTCTTTAAACCCCCTTGTGCTCTTTGTTTAGTCGCAGTACGATCAATATGAATTTAAAACGTTCAACAACAGTAAACGTCTGGAACTGCAAAATCAGAATGCCACACCAATCCCAGCTATACTTTCTGTATACTGTACAATTAAAGATGCTTAAGAGGTTTTTTTTGGATTTCTCTAAACTCTGTAACATGCACAGCAATTTCTAAACTCTATGACAATATATAAATGCTATATCAAAGACCTACTGTAATTTTGAAACAGAACATGTGAATTACTATTTGATTCCTATTTCATCATCTGTGTATAGAATAAGTTGATAAAACATGGAAGTTGGTTTGTAGATAAAAAAAATGTTTTAATTTGGCCTACATACAGTAGAATACACACTGTAGAACAAAAGAGAACAAAATGAATCAGGACGATGTACAAATTCCTAATATTAAAATAAAACATTTCAAAACATTTCAACATCTAAAATATGGATTTTATTATCACAAAGGAGTCAGAAAGCCAAGAAACCAATGGTTCTTGGAAAATTCCTTTATCCTTTGGCAGTACCAGCACGTTTCTCCGTGACATTTCCTGGAGACTGAGATAAATCTTCAACTTTAGGAAGCAAAAGCAAATTTTCAGTTTCATTGTGCTTGCCTGTATTTACACTGTAGTATGTTTTCATGGCTCTTGATTTTATTAGGCTTAAGAATAATTGTTTCTTACTTTCAGAAAGTAACACCGTGAGACCCCTCGAGATTTAGGCCCAATATTTTACTATTGTTAAAAAACTTAAAAATGCCACACTGATTTTGTTACACATAATTATAGGCTTACCTACGAAGCATATAATTCTCTACGTATTTATTAAATCCTTTTTATTGGGGAAACTATCTAAAACAAGAGAAAATGTGTGTGTGTGTGTATGTGTGTGTGCGTGCAGGCGCCGCATATACCCTTCCCAGTACACGCATGTACTGTAGTACAATATGTATCTATATGTGTGAGGTGAAGCTATGTGGGTGTCTGTACATGTTTATGTGCATGTGCACACCATGGTGTAGGGACCTTGTGTCTGTGTCACAAACTCGGAGAGAGTTTCTGTTGGCTCCCGTCCTGCTGCCGCCGGTCCCTGCCAGAACAACCACACACTTAATCTCTTGCTCCCCCTCTTTCCTTTCTTCTCTTTGTCTCTCCTCCTACACCCCCCCCACCCCCAACCCCCCCCACTTTTTCAAAGACAAAAGAAACACTCCAAAATCTATGGTATACAAGAATGTTGCTCTCAAGAATGGCTCCCACTCATGGCTGTAGACTTTGACAAGGTAAGGCCAGAAAGTCAAAACGAGACTATTCTTAAAATGTTGATAACAGCCACCTTGTTTCCAATAATTAAAGTAAGTTGCATAAAGGTTAAATTATGAGGGGTTCAGGCTTTGCAGGTTTACTGGAAGACGCTCCTTTGATTGTAAGAAACCAACAAAGAATACTGATTTTGCCTTGCCACTGTCTTGCAAGCAATGAAAAAGCTAGCAAACGGAACATAGTTAAAAACACAGTTCAATGTGGATTTCAACCAATAACAATATAAAGCAATTGCTAAAAGTTTGATTCCCAGGCCCAATGAATTATACTAGATACTAGATACTAGACCAACAGCTTTGGTCTTGTATCTGTTTCTGTGCAAATAATCACATGGAAAACTAGGACTAGCTAAGCCTATAAGGTATTTCTCAAAGCCATATGTTTTCAAGTGATAGGCTGGTGTTCCTACCAGAGTCAAAATGTAAGAAAGCATGTTCATTTGACGTGCCACAGCTGTAACAGATTCACAAAACAGACAAACACCTGTTAATATCTTTGGTTAAGCCAGCAGAGCTTTTTCATTGCACAGAAATAGCAATAAGTTTTACAGGACTCACTGCAAAAATCATGACACATGTCAAGCTAACATGTGAGTATCTGAAAAAGATGGGGTAGTAATTTCTTTATGGCTAGGAGAAACCATTACAATGTTCAGACACCTTCTGCTTGCTTTTCCACAAATCCATGTGTGTCTGGACCTGGCTATATTCCAAACATATAAAGGATTTGGGTCCAAAATGTAAAGGGATAGCCACGCCGAAGTGGCTAGCTAACAATATGGACACACAAGGATCATTGGGAAATGTATGATATGACAATGTAATATGTGGAAATGGGCAAATAAAACTAATAATATATTAAAACCTGTTTTATTGTCATTAAATGGCCAAAGTGACGTTTGTAACCCACAGATATCAGTGTCACAGTAATATTATTTAATTTTTTCTCTCCCTAAGGACCTGGAAGTGGACTGTTAAATGATCTGGCCATGATGTTTAAGCATTTTTAACCAGAGATACAAGGATTTAAGACAGTGTCATATGAGTGTGCGGACAGATAAAAGCCACAGTACCTAGAAAGTTGAACACTCAGTGACACAGGAAAAGAACGTGCTGTGACAGGAATAGCAGCTACTTCCTCCCCTTTCAACTTCCTTACACCTTCAATCTTTGACCCCCTTTTTGTCACTTTTATGATTCCTCTCTGTCCTGGCACACACACACACACACACACACACACACAGGAAGTACATGACATCTCAGTACCAACTAATCGCCCTTACTGTAACTGTGCGCTAATAGAGAAAGCAACGAGTGTAAGAGGGAAAGGAGGAGCAGAGAGAGGGAGGGAAAAAGAAAACAAACAACAGCAATAGGAAGGGGAAAAGGGCGATTTCAACTGAAAAATACTAATGTAATCGAGGCAAATTAGTACGTTTGGGATAACATTCCTATGGCACGGTGTGTTTATGTTGCAGGCGAGGAATGGAAAATAGGAAGGACCCAGGGAGGGAAGGCTAGTAAGCGTTTAGCGCCCACTAAGTATAATGAATGTTTACATTTTAAAAGGAACACTCAGTTTGTGTCCGGAATTGCCCTTGTGGTTGAAAGCAGCATTACAAAGACATTGTTGTTGTTGTCGGTTTGAACCTCAGACACATTTGGGTGCTGACTGGCTTGCACTCTCCTCTACTCCTCCCCATACGGCTCACATCATCGCCATGTGCACACTTTTGTGCACAGCTGTGTTTCAAACATAAACAATGAGTTGGGGGAGGTGGGGCAGGTTCTTGGCGTGCTATAACGTATTTGAGGAGTGTACCTTTAATTGTCATTTCCCCCTCACTCCATCCTGGTCTGTTTATGCTAGTTAAGTTATAAAAGGTATACATTATGGATATGGAAACAGTATAGGCATAATGATGCATGTGCATGGGGTGGGGGATATAGGCAAAGTGGGCATTCACAAGAAATGGTTAGCACAAATGGGACTCAAAATGCCTGTAATTGTTCCGTTTCAAACAGTCACAGAAGGGGTAACTGACAAATTGGTCAAAGTCACCTCTGGCGGTGGACACGCATCGCAAAGCGTTGTTTAGGTACTGAAACGGCCGTGCATATTCCAATCCAGAGCTTTAGAGGACGGTGATGTAGTTGGCCGAGGGAGCTGTCATGTATGATCAAATGTGAGCACGTCCCGTTTCGTAAGAGTGTCTGTGTGTGTGTTTTAGTCGCAATGGTTAAATGGCAAGCGGTGTGTGTGTGCGAATGGGGGGGGGCACTCACGCACACTTGTGTTTACAATTTAGTATGCACACTTATACACACATATGCATAGACACACACAGCACTCAACAGAGTGACTGCTGTTTATTGAATCTTGTGTTAAATTACCCTCCAGTATAGGCCACAGCGGTTCACGAGTGTTGAAACAGACTGTGGCTTGTGTGAAATCAAACACACGTCCAAGATCCCTTCTACAGACAGCCCTCTAAGAGCTTGACCAGGCCACATCACAGAGCTTTTACCAGATCGATTCTTCCTTCGTCATGTCCATCCAAAACCCATAGCAGTGCATCTGGCCAATGTGAAAACAAGACATGGGCCATTTTTCCCTCTATTGAAGTCCTCTATAAACTCCAGGGGATCTGTATTTGTACAGCAGTCCAAGAGGTACCTGTGGTGAAGGTTTGTTTCCCAAATGCTAAAGTTAAGTCCGCCATCCAAGTATATTTAATTTAACATGGCCAGATTCTGTAACTCTACTTACTTATCTTGACATCTGTGGAAATATATGACTGAGTGGTTGGATTCAAGCAGCAAATATCATTTCCTTTTTTTAATGGTTGGATGACAGGCTCAAGCCTGAGAGCTGAACATCAAGCTGAGTATGCAGTCAAACATCGCCCACTTGTGGCCAATTCTCATTATACAGTAGCATTCTCACCTGAAGTAAGAAATGAGGCCACTCTAATAGACACCTAGTTCTGTTGGTCACCATTACAAACATGCACACCAAACAACTAACAGCGATGATCTCACAAAATTGCATTTGTCATTCCACTTTCAATCCAAGTAAACCAAGACAGCCCTGCTTTTGAGAGAGGCCGCTGGGAAATTAACTTCAATAACTTCACAAGGTGTCCCTTTTTTTGACGTCAGGGGCTCGTTTCTTATACGGCATAAATAAATCTGACGCAACCGGAATGTTGTGCAGCAGGAAAGTCACCGGTCGTCTTTAAATAATGAGCGGCCATGGTCTCAGCTGGCTTGGAGAGAATTACAGACAGATGTTGAGAGAAAGCAGTGCATGGGTGGTGTAATGTGGGTCAACCTTACATGTAGGGGGGGGGTAAAATCATGACAGTGGGGGTCCTCTCAAAGCATTCTGCGAACTTGTTGGAACGGTCACGGTTGTTTACTGAGGCCGGTAAAACTGGTGGGGAACAGTTCTCAAAGAAAGCACCAAGGTCGACATTGTAACTAATTTCCAAGTTTCTCAGATTGGATTTACGGATCTTGGATCCCTGGTCAGATTGTAAAATGTTAGTATGGCCTAAGGGGGAAACCAGTGTCAGATCACCATTCCTATTAAGAAAGGTTTTAAGAATAAGACAGCAGGTGTTTGTTGGGCTAATAATAGCTGTTTTTGCATGCACTGACACCTGACTAGCAGATGTGGGGTGGCAGGCTCAGAGTGTACAGATGTTATATGGATGATATATGATAAATAATACACCATAAACAACTTTAGTACCTCACCAATTTTGCTTTAGGTGGACGGAATTATTTACATTAGGCATATTTGAACTGGGTTTGCTATGTGGAATATTAAGCTTGACACTTTTTGAGTACTTTTTGAGTATGCAAAACAGAGTTTAAATAATAACAATAAATTATGTTTGATTCATAATTAAATAAATACAGTTATAACCTATGTTGAACTTACTTTCCTCACCCATGTGGTAAATAGTATATATTTAATTGGGGTTAAAACATAGGTGTATCATTATAACACGTTTTGAAAATCATGCAAAATGTATATTTTCCTCTTTAAATTGCAAAACTAGATATTTTTACATAGTGTGGCTATGTACTGTATGTACTGTAAGCTAAAATCTCAGAAATTTACAAAGGTAGAGCCTATGATTTTTACCATTTTCGACCACAAGAGGGTATTGTTTTCAATCAAAAAAATGTCAGACATTTTTTTGATTAAAAAAATACCATTTGCTTTAAAAAAATGTCAAATAATTCCTTATATTTCCAAAATCCACTCTTACTCAACAGCTCATCCCTAAAAGTGAAGTATTATTATCTATGCCAGTTCCAATCACAATCAAACCAAGCTTTGAGCCAGCAGCTGGGAAAGGACTAAAGGTCCACAGTGGTCCCTGGTTCACCGGCAGGAAGTAATTGCCAGTTATTTCTTCCATGTACACTGTGCTAAGGTAGCCTTTTTTGTTGAAATGCCTTTTGGAAAATGTTCCATTGTTCATGGGGTCATTGGAGGGGGCCTTTAATGTTTCGCTTGGCTTGGACAAGCACGTCAACAGAGCTTCAGCAGAACCATAAGACTCTAAATATCTCAGGCTCAACCTCCACAGTTCGCTGACCTGTAGGAGTTGGAAAGGTAGGAGGTGAAGCAGTTCCAGGTTTAACTGCTCTGCCTGTGTCTGTTTGACGTCCAGCCATCCCTCTCAGTTCCTGTGGGGATTGGAGAGTTCACAAAAAAGGCCTCTATTCTGGCTCACGTTTCGCAACGTACACAGTTCCACCGTAATAAGGGCTTCTAAAATCACCTGGCATGAGGAGCTAAAAACCACTTAATGAAATACCTCCCACAATCTTCGACAGGTTGTTTAGTCCCATTACTATGCGGTTCATAAAAGGTCCAGGGTGTGGTGCCCACGGACCAATTTGAACTGATTCCAATCTCACAGGCAAAATCACAAGGTGTTTCAGTATCAATTCATCATATTTTTTAATTCATATTCTCAGCTGCTGCTTTTTTGCCAAATCTGTTCAAACTAAGTACCTAGTTATTCAGTTACAGACTTGATAGGTTGTGGTTTAATTTCAGTTTATGCAAGGAATTAGATGACTCAACTTTAAAAGTAAATTTCTGTGTGTTCGCTAATAGGAATTAGCGAATAATAGGAATAGGAATAGGCTAATAGGAATTTACTCAGTATCATTGCTAATAGCTCATTTGTGCTAGGGGTGAGTGATAGTAACAAAAATGTATAACTCAATATTTTATTTTATTTTGGCATTATTGATACTGTAACTATATGGCTCAACATTTGATATGAACCATGATTTTTGTCAGTTGATTTTTAGTAGTTGACAAAAGTAATGTGGCATTCAGGCGCTAAAATCTTAAAATACTTTAAAGGTGTTAAAACCTTTCATCACGGTCATGATCATAGGAACCGGTTAATAAGCAGCTGCCTGCTTACTCTGTATCTATTAATTAATTAAAACTATTAATTAAAATTAAGGCAAGCCTCAAACCACTGTTTTATTTTACAACTTTAATTAAACTATTCTGCTCTGTTAGTTATTGTCATACTTTATAATGAAAAATAATTTAACTGCAATAATTGCAAGAATAATTTTTTATTATTATTGCAATACCCTGACCTTACAATCACCTAGGATTTTTTTTTAAATCAACCACAAAATAGAGAATGAATTGTGACATACATAGCTGACAAGTGTCCATGGAATGTCCCACAATTTATTGCAAGAACGATGCATCCTCATTCAACACTAACAGCTGGGAGAATAAACACCTGTGAGTCATTGGTAATCACGCAAACGCAAGCACACAGACCATCTGAACTTGTACAAAATGGGTCTCTGTACCCCTGCTTAAGTAAAATTAGGAAGAATGGACATAAGAAATTACTTGGAATGCAGAAGCAGTCACACTGTATATGATCCATGCTACCTAAACAATATTTTCTGGACAGTCCTTGCAAACTCTGGGGTAGAGTGTCATTTTAAGGTTTTGTAAAATTATCCTATATAGCAGTAGCTATTTGTCATGACAAGAACATAATGTTACCATCTACCTTAAAATGTGCAGTCCAATCTACCAAAGTTCTCTGAACATCCACTAGAGGACAGTCTTACATAAAAACTATAGTTGTGTGTAAATGCATGTGTTCTTTGCCATCCATGAATGGTTGGTATGCTGAAAAAGGTACTTTTCTCCATTCAGCCAAATACCAGAATGTCTACCTGTCCACCTCTATAATACTCTAATTTGATTTTTCAATCCTTTGGAGTCTACTTTAGAGGACATTCGGTGTTGATACCATGCAGTGCAGAACAGAAGCTGATCAGGCCTCACAACGATCAAGAGGTTAGTTATTTCCCATAAACGTGTTCATGCTTCTGCTACAGTAGGTTACGCCAATGTAGTTGAGCTAGGATGAACTATTGCAGTATAAAATCCATTTACCAGTTTAATATCTCAAGATGAACTAAAATACATTTTTGAAATTCTTTGTTAGGTTGAAGTTTCCAACTGTTCACATGAAAGTAGACTCTCTTCTCACATCTTAGTTTACTCAGGCTTTAAAGATTACATATTTCAAGGCAGTTGACTGCATCTCTTACCTTTGAAAGCTATTAGCAGGAAGGGAGTATCTGTCTGCAGTAGAATATATTGCTGGTGGGGTATTATTTTTTTTGTTGCATAATGTTTGAAATAGATCCAGATCTGCAAGAAAAAGCGAAACCGATGAAACTACATTCAGTAGTACAATTGTTATTCTGTGAAGATTCTCTTCTAATTAGTATATTACATTATCTTTCTAATGTCATTTTGAACAAATTAACAAGTGCTAGCGCTGTCATTTGAACATTAATATTTTTAATGTCATGCTTTCTTTGTATCCAGACAAGGCATCAAGTGCATATGTGATATGTTTGAACAGCAGCATGTTATGATTACATGGCTCACATCGTACATAGCCTTTAAAACATTTTAATGAAATGTTCACACATCGGGTCAATTTGAAAAACCACCAGCTTGGTGGGTAAACGTAATTGTCGGCAATGTCTTGGCAGTTAGCATTGCAACCAAGTACACTGTACACACGTGTTCATATGAACCGAGTTATTTGGTCACTGGCTCTCATTTAGTGGTTGCCAAACGTCTCTCTGAGAGAGTTTGAGCGTGAGCGCGCCACCCAGCCTTCATCATCGCATTATACAATACTCAGCAAGCCTTGTCTGCTGAAGCTCACATCAAAGTGAATATGATGGCAACCATTTTCATCCACCGGTGGGGAGGGGTTGGCGGAGGGCGGAGGGGAGTTTGACTGTGGTTGGAGTTTGGCCATGCAAAGAAGAACCTGGAGGGAAAATAAATTCCTGCGACTGAAGCGTGTCGATCCACTAGACCACTGTTGAGGAGCGAGAGGGGGTGCTACGGCCAACTGAAAGAAGAGCCACAATCTGATGCTAGTTTAAATCAGCAACACATCACACACACCTTATTAAAAACACATGCTGACACACACCCACACACACATAATGACGTAAGCAGGCAATGTCACACTCACACACACAAACAAGAACAAACATGAGCACAAAACAAACTGCCGCCAGACGCACCCCTTCCATTCTCACCTCCATTGTGACTCTGACAGGGCTGTCAGAGTCACAATGGCTTTACCAAAAACAACGAAGGAGAGCGGGCGAGAGAATGACTGGCACAAAGGCAGGAGCAGCAGCGGGCGTCGGGACGCGCTTGGACGGTTTGACTGAACGCCTTCCGAGAATTCTCTGGCTTTGTTGTGCGGTTCCGCCGGCACAGGAGACAGCGGCTAATGGCTTTACCAGGGGCAGGTACACAAAGCTCCTGTGGCCACGAACCGGAGCTGGACAAACTTTACTGTTGACATCTGGAATTTCTTTCCTCCCCTTCCTTTTTTATTTTCTTCTTCCTCTGGTTTTGTTTTGTTTTTTTGATTGAGGACTGACTCACTCTGTGCAGGATCCATCATCGTAAAAGCGTCAGCCATCTAAATATAGATATTTGTTTTCTTATCCGGGTTCTGGCACCGTGGCATTTTTTAGCCTACCACACGGTATCGCATCCTTCTCTGTGATTGGCTTGACCGTGCGCTGACCCCATATAGGGTTTCAGAAGTGTACACAAAGCAAAATTAGTCTATAATGACTAAACGTCACATGGTGTCGGTTTTATGTCGCTGACATTTTGAAGTGTTGTCTTTCTTATCTGGGGTTTCTTATGTGGGATTACTGAGCTGGACTGTGCACTAACCGCAGCATGACATTGACCAAAGCTCTATAGAATAAGTGAACACGCACATTATTATTAAATAATAGCTAATGTCACTAACAATTAACCATACCCTTGCTTTTCCAAGATGAACTTGCAGATTGTATTACAGTATTTTTCTTTGCAACATGTGATGATTATTTCCACTGGTCTGATTACATCTATGATTCCATATATATCTGTGCTATGCTATTTTAGAAAATGAGGGTATTTTACGGTTAAAATTGTCCAGACTTTGACATCCTGATGGTTAATTGCGGCTGACGTTCGCAACCTTTCAAACCTGCTCTCTCTCAATTTTGTATCAGTCTTAAATATATGCTGTTGAGTACTAAATTAAACAGGACAAAGGCCTCTAAATACTCAATGGTGACAGACATTTTAATGTTTTATTACATTTATGATAATTCCTTATAACCTTTTATAAAAACAATTGTTTATTGGCACTGGCAGTTAACAATTCATGAACAATTAGCTAAGCACATTAGGGTTAGGGTTAGGGTTAAGAAATGTGTTATTTTGATAAGATGAATTTTGAGAGAAATCAGTAAAAATCAATATGGAAATAAGCAATTTAAGAAACTCAACTTTAGATTAGATAAGAGCCCTTTACGATTTTTACAAATAAATGACAAATTATTCAATAATTATTAATTGTATTATGAAAGCTTAAAAAAAATCAATTCAATATTTATCATTCATAGATCATTCATAATTTATAATAAGTATATGTAGAATTAATTATTATAATTAATAACTGAATAATTAAATTAATAATGCAATTGACTTATCACACCCTGACATTATATTACAAATAAGTATCAAATTATAAAATTATAAATTATAAATAAGTATTAAAGTATTAAAGTATTAAGTATATAAATGAAATTAAATTTAATTTAATTATTAATTTCAGAAATCTACAGCTTTGTTCTATAACGGTCAACATACAGTACAATATATTCATAAAGTTCACTTCACAACAGCCCAACTGATCATGGACTTGGTCGTAAAGACAAGACACTTTTTTTCCTATAAGCCTGCTGACATGCTCCTTTCAGTATGTTTAAATGCCAGAGAAAGTTTGCTGGAAATCATTTGAATCTGCTCTATGCAACATTAAATTGCACCCAATTTAACTGACCTTGCAATCGCTCAAGGAGGAGGATATTACAGAACCTGTTCCTGTAAATATGAAAATGAAAAAGAATACTGTACCATGACTCACTGTCAACTGGGGAAGTGAGAGATATGCTTGAGTTTTCACCCCACACACACACAGACAAACATACATGCACACACATACAGAGAATTTGAAGAGAGAACTCTCTATTCCTTTGAATACAACCCACGTCTCTTTCTCCACAGGAATCAGATGTGGCAAAAAAAAAGGTTCTTCTCCGCCTACACAGGGGACATGGTGTGTGTTTGTACGGTTCTATAAATGTAATAAAATGGGGTGATTTTTTTAAAGATACTTAAATACTGTTTCTTGAACAATGCAGCATGTTGTTTAACCATAACTATGTATTTTATTATTTATGGTGCCATATATAAGTTATTTTAGCCTCACACTCATTGGTTAGATTTAAAATTGATTTTAAGGATGTCTAAAAGGTATCAAAGAATTAACCTGTTGGGATCTTACAGTATACTTCTCTTTGCTGGTGTTTGTGTTTAAGTGAACTGAAACCTAGCTGCCTACCTGTATGGAGTCTATACCTTCTCTATACATTAACCTAAACTAAAAAAACATGCATTTTAGGTTAATACTCCTGCCTTTGCCCTTGACCAAGACACTAGCATTAGAAGTGGAAGATGGCTACACACTGCTCAAGTTCAGGGTAAAATTCAGAGGGCAAATTTCCCCCATGGGGACAGAAGGGACTTCCAATGTACAGAAAGAGAATACAGACAAAAACAGATCAAACACTGCAACTTCACTGAGGAAAAACACTGTAAAAAAACTTGCAGTGGTGTTCGCTTATGTTGTTTTTCATGAAGAATTTATTATTTGCATGTTAAACCGCCTCACCATTCATAAAGACTCAATATTTTAGATATTTTGTTTTATCTTTTTCTCTTTTCTGAGTCAACATTTCTGAGTCTTTTTCCTATGTTGTTTGTCCTATCTGTGGGAATCACTGTTCAGTGAGTACATGTATGCAAGCATGCATTCACTCGCATGTGTCTTTCTTGTGCGTTACAGGGTATGTTCCAGTGTACTACCTAAAAACACACACACACACACACACACACACACACACACACACACGCTCCTCTGGGGTGTAAACCCCCAGTGTTTGTTTGGTGTTTGGTCCAGCGAGTACATTCCCTTTTGGGTTGTTTGTTAGCCAGCGATGATCTGGACTGCCCTCCAGGGAGTGCGTTTAGGTGACCTCTTCAAAGAGTTCGGGCTCCCAAAGCAGGAAGTCCAGCCCTGAATTGCTTGGAAACAGGACGAGACCACAGGAAGGAAGGTAATCCACGAACACGCAATGGCGCTATACCATCCGCATCGCACACATAGGCATGCGCAGACACACACACACACACACACACACACACACACAACATCCCATAATAACAGGGATTCCCAAAACCCCGCAGATATTTGATGTGATTTATCTGATCAAATATATCTGAGTGTAGGTAGCTCTGGTTTGCTCTTTGTGTGTATGTGTGTGTGTGTGTGTGTGTGTGTGTGTGTGTGTCCTCTATAGGTCACAGGGAGCAGCATCGCCAAGTGACAGCACACAGACCTGTGGCCAGACTCTTACCCCTGACAGGAAATACACCCTGAAATCTGAATAAACTTCGCTATGCACTCCCAACACATGATGAATGTGAGGCTATGCTTTGTGACCGGATTGATTTATTGGTTTTAGGAAAAGGCACAGGAGTTTCATCATGCAAACACTATCGGATGTTTCTTTACAGAAATGTATACAGTGCTAACTGCAAGGCCGTTGGGTAAAACACCTATACTTACCTAAAAATAAGATGAATTTTTATAATTTGAGATACTTCTTGAATAAGAAAAAAAGGCGGATAGACACAAAATGCATAAGGCCTTTTGTAGGACTGTTGAAATACTCAGACGACTTCTATATTAAATAAATGCACCTGGAAATTGTGAACGCCACTAATCCGATCTTGTCCCAAATAACAAATGTCACAGATAATTTCTTAGGCTACACCCTGCCATATGGAGATGGATTAGGTGAGTAATAGTGCGGGTCTGGTTCAGCTGTTTCAACTAAAAGCCACTAGAGAGCACTCTTCAATTGATTTTCCATGTATGGAGGATTAGGTCCTATGTGGCGCAGAGCTGGGAAGGTGGAACAGCAAACTTTAGCTGGCAATGAAATCTATACCTTGGCTAGCCTGGTCTTATTCATGATGTACAATTTGAGAAGTATTTTAAGAAGTATTATGAAAGTAGAGATAGTATTTCTTTCTTGTTTTAACAGCCATTTATTGTCTTAACGTGATCTTACATGGCAGCAATATGATTTACAGTAATATGATAACCATATAACCATTTGTAAAAAATTTAATGCCATTTCTTCTACATCCAAAAACTAGTAATAATTTCTCATCCCTAGTTTAATATAAGACGACAATGCTAAGGATTGTACTGTTTCATACTTCTTTGCCTGACTAAAATAGCAAGTAACAACACAATGCTAAAGCCATAATGCCGTAATGATATACCTTTACAATATCAAGACAGTACAGCCAACACCTGATTCCAATTATCTTTGATTATTAACACCTGTACCCCTCGTGCACACAAACATACACACGTGCACATGCACACACACGCACACACACACTTTCCAGCCCTCACAGTCCATTAGGTTACTGGAGCAACCAACAGATAGTTTGGAGGCTGAAAATTATTCCAAGCATTCTCATGGTGTTGAAACCAAAAATGGTTTCCGTGACAGCTCACCGGGTCGAATTTCAGAGATTGTCTATGAAAAAAATTAGTAAATATATTCATATATGACCAAGCACACAATTTGGCCAGCTTCTGCACACTAATAATACCAACAGTGACACCAGATTAGTCTGTGGCAATTGCCAATGATACAGTGTATAAGCAGACCTTTATAGAAGCCACAAAAAGGAAATTCAGTTCAAGTCCGCTTTAACAATAGGTACAGTATATTTAATGCCCTTTATTCAGTTGTATTTTCCAAGCTAAATTTCGACTAGCACACAGTATCATAAAAAACATGCAAGATATTATCATCTATTCAAGCCTGGTTTTAAACCCTCTGATAACCAAAGATCTGTCAGCCCCACAGAAGCATGCTGTGATTTGGTTCTTGACTGTACCAACAGGTGTTTGAAGCCAGTAGCCCTGCTATGATGTGTCTGTCAACGTGACAGAGCAGATAACGATTTGTTGACACTGATGATTACACAGTCATTAAGCACACTCACCAGGAATAAAGTCTGTGCTTTTCTTAACAGTGTATACCTCCTATCTATCCATCCATCTGTCTAGTCTTTACACAGACTCTGACCCTCTATTTCTCATGCTTCCCTCCAAATCTGTCTCTCTCTCACTCTCTCTCTAACAGACACACACACACGCACACTCCCTAGGACAGTAGCAGAGATAAGGGGCCAGGGCACCCTCAGCTTGGAAGGGCCCAGGTGAGGGGGGGGTCGTAGGTCACTCGGGGTCAGCCTGTCACAGATGAGACTGATGGAGGGCCTAATCCGGCCCATGTCATGAAGATGGATCAGAGGAAAACAAAGATGCTCAAACACAAAGGCAGGCAGGCAGGTATGTGTGCTGGCACACATGAACAGACGTTTCACGCACACACACACACGCACGCACGCACGCACATGAAGCGATTTGATCACTTTCTCTCTCTCACACACACACACACTCACATTCTGGTTGTCTCCGTCACAAGGTTCCCACACACACCCTGCGCTGGCTACTGGCCTGACAGCCACTGAGACTGACAGAGACAGGTTCACAGAGGAGATGTGACTCACAGCCAGCTCATTTATCTGCTGTGTGTGTGTGTGTGTGCGTGTGTGTGTGTGTGTGTGTGTGTGTGTGTGTGTGTGTGTGTGTGTGTGTGTGTGTGT
>JAODLI010048634.1:0-16789 GCA_027575585.1 Percopsis omiscomaycus | reverse complement strand
TCAAACAGTAAATAATTGCTAATTGCGAAGTGCTTAAAATTTTAAGAGCTGATCTAGCAGAGTAGAAGGGAATTTTTATTTTTTTTCACATTGCATTCTTTGATTTGAAGTGCATGACATCAGGACAATTACTGTTGTGGGGGGTTGAGTTCAACTCTGGGGTGGGGATACAACCCAATTGGAAACTATTAATATTTGGCCACAATCTAGATCAAAATTATTAAGTCCTGCTGTTGCATTTTAGTGGTACGCTCCTTGATTCTGTTAGTGTGAGATTTTAGTAGTAGTGGGAAGGGATTACAAACACATTTTGTAATGCTTGTATGACCCCCCCACCCCTCCCCAAACAAACATTTCTCTGAAGGTATGCAACCCAGTGCCTTCAGTGAGGTTACCCTGCCTTCTCAGCATATTGTTGGATGCAATTAACGTATGTATCTGTGTGTGTGTCCCCCCTCTGCAGTGTGTTGCTGACTGTGAAAGGAAACCTTGGATATTGTTTCTATTTATACCCGAACGGAAGACTTGAGATGCAATGTCGTGGGAGTAGAAGTGTGTGCTTGTTTTTTAATAAATGTGAATTTCTCATAGTGACCTGGAATTTAATAAATATCCTATGCAACAAGACTCAACCATGCTTTATTATTTTTGGAATGAAACTAGTTTGTAGCCTACATGTTTACTGGTATTTGAAACACTAACTTCAACTATATTGACATAATGAAATGCTTCATGGACTGTTGTGCCCAAAAAGTATATAGGCCCCCTAACTGAAAACGTTTTATCTTATTATAGGTCCTTATTTTCACACTCTGTCGGAGTACACCACAGTTGCTGTCCCTGGTATGCACTTGGGCTTAAAATAACTTCTACCCATGTAACCGTAAACACTCCACATATCTGCATTTCTCCCTCAATAGTTTGCCCTTGCTTTATGAAGTAAAATTAACTGCCTTGAAGAACCACTTTTTAAATCTCACACCTTTTTAAAACTAGTTTACTGTGTACTTGTTTCATAAATGACAACCCAGATGAGCTCTTTGGCCTATAGGTCTTCCTGTACATGGCTCTAGGATGTATACAGTGTTCAAAATGGTTTAATAGACCTATAAAACTAATCTTTAGTTTCTTTTGCATATGCTTTGTAGTTGTGTTCCCGAAAATATACACCGTCTAACTGTTTTAACTTCAGTTATTACCATATTTGGGCATGAACATAACATGTCATGACAGTTGCCTGCTATAAAGAAGGCCAACTACTATGCTATGTAACAGGTGAGAGAACTATTTAATGGGAACACCACAGCCATGGATTAGCCACTGTGAGCTTTTAGTGCCACTGGCTGACCCAAGTATGGGCTATTGGATGCTCCTATGTGAAATCTGACCCGCACCGTCATTCTACCTATTTCGGCCAAAGCCCCTCTCTTGGAAACACACTGGGCTGGGGGAAATGTAGGTCTCCATTTTGTTAAGGAGGCACTGTTCTGGCAGAACCGAAGGTGATGTGCTGTGACTCTCACTTATCGCTTGTTATCATTCCGCCCCTCTGTGCCTCCCTCTCTCTCTATGTTATGTTAAGTAGCAGACCTGCATTCTGTCGCGAGCCACTCTTCCTTGTGCTTCAATTCCAAACATGGTTATCCTTCCAGGCCTGCAGCGTCCCTCCTTTTCCTCCTCTACCCCTCCCCCCAACCCCCCCCCCCCCTCTCTCTCTCCAAGTTCCCAGTTGCTAGCTCTCCGGAGCAGGCTATGGGAAAGAGAGCAACAGAAAAGCAGGAGGCAGACAACAGAGAGGGGGAAGAAGTGACTGTAGGCCGGACAATGACAGAACACGTTAGTTCCAGCTGTCTTTCTAGCGGCAGAACCCAAGAATGTTGATTACTTGATGTTTTTAAGCTCAAGCCCGTGGAACAGGAATGTGCTATTGTCATTTTTGGTCAATGTTTAATACTTCTCCATACTTAATATACTAGGTATAACGTTTTAAAAAGGGCAACAATGAGTTTAGGTTAATTTCTGTGAATTTAGTTTTTTTTTAAATCATTAACCGTTTTTTGTGAGTCATTGTTCATTACAAATATTCCTTGATATTAGTAGATATTTTTGGAATAGTTTCCAACATGAGCTCTGGTAATTTTACCCTGATTGAAGCTGTTCTGTATGGCCATTCCCTCTGCGATGGCTGGACCAACAACACAGAGGGAGCACTTTATCACCTGGGCAGCACCTTCTTGTTCCTGGGCTACATGGGAGGCAGCGGGGTGTATGGATTCTTGTTCATCTTGGGCTTCCTGGCTCCCTCCTTCGTGTGTCTGGCCCTCTGGGGCTGGCTGTCCTCGTGCGGCCTGGTCGTCTTCACCTGGAACCTGCTGCTACTGCTGGCCTGCCTGGCACAGATCTGCCACCTCATCTACCAGCTGCATCAGCGGGGCCTGCCCGGCGAGGAGCTGACCAGCCTCTACCAGGCCGTCTACCTCCCCCTGGGCGTGCCCGTCCAGGTGTTCAAGGAGATTGCAGGTGCTTTTGAGAACAAGGTGGTGGCGCTGAAAGCCGGCGAGACGTATGCCGTGGAGGGGAAGACACCCATTGACCAGCTCTCCTTCTTGCTGTCCGGGAGGTGGGTTCTGCACGGGTTTGTTTTTGGTATGTTTTGTATTCAATTGGTGACGCTTTAAATTGCTGGTCTTCAATTACGATGTAATTTCGGATTTTTATTGAGGGGAAAAAGTATAGTAATTAACAAAAAAACTTTTATTACCCAAAATACCAATAATTAATTCCACCCAGGCAGTCCCACCCAACACCAAGATACACGAGGGGTTATTCTCTCTCTTACTAAATAATATGTGGTATTAAGTAGTAATTCACCAGTAAGATAGCATTAACTGTCGGTTAATGCTGTCTTACTGGTCAATTACTACTTAATACCACATATTATTTAGTCATTTCATAATTATTCCTGTATATTACTCACAGTGTTGAGGGTAACGCATTGCAAAGTAACGCATTACCGTAATCACATTACATTTGTCTGTAACGCAGTAATTACTGATCCTAAATTCAGTAATCACATTACAGTTACCAATCAAACAATTGTGTAGTTACTTTGTTCTGTGAACTGCTCTTTGGGCTGATTTTTACCAACTTTGCTGTCGGCTTTGTGGTGTTATTTTATTAAAGAGCATTAAAGAAAGATCTTGTGTATGTCCTCCTTATTAGGATAGGGATTTGTGCTAATATGTGGGAACATGTAAGGTTTAATGTGGTTAAAAGGCAATTACATGACAATGCATCTCAGGCGATGTTGCAGAGTAATGCATAAGTAATGTAACGAGTAGTGTAAGAATTACTTTCTACAGGGAGTAAATAAGTAAAGTCATGCATTACTTTTTTTAAAGTAACGAGCAATGTGTAATACATTACTTTTTTTGAATAACGAACCCAACACTGATTACTCAAATTACTATTACTATGTACTGTATTTTTAAAGCCAAAAATGTACTTTGGTTTAATATTTATTCTTTGGGTGTCTCTGTACAGTAAGTCTAGCCACAATCTTGCTCAAGGCGTTGACTAAGAAGTTAATTCAATTGGTTTCCTTTTCACAGATATAAAATGCTGCTTGTTGGGACCATACTTGACAGGCTGTAATACGATTAATCACTGCCTTCAGAAAATTGTTCCAAATTAAAAGATTAGTGTTATTACGTAATCTTGGAGCCGATGAGCAGATGGAGGCAAATAATCTCAGTTTATGGATATTTACCTATATCTACAGAGAACATATGTCATTAAATCACCTTGAAAGTGTACTCCAGCTTTTTCCTATCCTCACATAACAACCCTCCTCTCTGTTTAACTCTCTATTAGGATTAGTGTGTCTCTAGAAGGCCAATTCCTGCATTACATCCACCGTCACCAGTTCCTGGACTCTCCTGAATGGGAGTCTCTGAGGCCAAATGAAGAAGGAAACTTTCAGGTACAGGCCTTAATCCACACCTCTAACTAGATATACTAGTTTATAACATGTTACTACACATTTTGGGTCATGAAATGAAGGTGGAGAGACGATACTAAGGCCTTGGTTTGTATGGCGGCAAAGTGGTATGGCGAAGTGGTTCATTTGAATGTGGAATTTAAGGGTTTGGAGCAGAAAGCTTGGTATCAAGCTACTAAATCTAGATATCAAGTTATCTCTGGTCGGTTCTTATCCTGATGGGCATCTGATGAGCCTAAACAGGTGAAAGCAATTGTTGTCTTGCGTATTGGTGTTGTAGGCCATGTCAGAGATAAGCAGTTACCAACCGACATAATGTGTAGTGCCGGTATTGGGTTGCATTTTGTTCCACTAGCCCTCAGAGAGTTTCTCTTGGCTACTAAGAGAATGGAACTCAAATGGAACACAAAAGAACTGAAAGTAAATTATCCATATATCTTTGAATTAGAGAATGGCCAGAAAGCCATTTCCTGATTGGTGGGATTGGCTGAGATTCAAGTGTGTCTTCCTGACCTCCAGGTGACATTGACAGCAGAGGAAGATGCCTGCTACGTATCGTGGAGGCGCCGCCGCCTCTATCTGTTGATCTCGCGGGAGCGCTACGTTGCCCGCCTCTTCTCCGTCATGCTGGGTCATGACATCGCAGAGAAGCTCTACGCCCTCAACGAGAAGCTCTTCGTCAAGAGCGGCGTGCGCCTGGACATCCGCCTGCCCAGCCTGTACCACGTGCTGGCCCCCGCCTCGCAGGCCAGCGAAGGGGGCAGCGGAAGCGGGGCTGTGGATGCCAGGGAGCAGAGCACTGGGGCGGAGCAGGGCCCTGAAGGTAGTGACCCAACCCCAGCCTACCAAGGACCAAGGAAGACGGCCCCCGACGGCCCTCGGGCCCGCGACACAGAGCTGCCCTCCGGTGAGGATTCAACCAGCCTGGTCCTGGATGACTTTGCAGATATGGCAGGATCCTTAATGGATTATGGGAGTGAGAGAGATTATTTGAGGTAGAGGGGTCAGGGGGATGGAGCTAACACACTGGTTCACCCCTTAAGACACATGTAAGTACCACCTGAATGGAGGCCTGTGTGGTCTGCATGTGCATGCGTGTTTGTCTCGGTCCACAGTCAATGCTAACATGGGCCCTGTAATACACCACAAAGCTGTATCACGCTGGGGCGCTATCTTCATTTCACCACGGCACGATAGGGATGGGCGACATCACTTAAAACTATATCACGATATTTCACGATATTTCGCGATATTTCGTGATATTTCACGATATACTATATCACGATATTTTTTGCGGTAACGATATAAACAACGATATGAAAATAGCACCGTTGAACACTTATCTTTTTGGCCTCAAGTCACATTACCATACAGTCTTGAGAGCCGTGCAAACACAAACATTGATCCTTAAAAGTAACACTTAATCCTGACCATCATCAAATACTAAACTATACCAATTAAGTAAAATAAAATTAGAATACGAATTTTATTCCCAAATTAAAATCCCAGTGAAAATGCAAACACGAATACTCCCAGGATCACGTCCCACATCATCAACTATCACTGCTTGCTTGTATTTCTAAGAATGCATGGCAATCCATGAGTTCAGTCAGGAACGTTGGATTATAATCTTTATATCGTTATTTTTTACATTTTGCAAACTGCTTGATTTAAGAATAGACTATTAATATTTGTGCTGGAAAGGAGCTGGAGGATTTTTACAGAAGAAAGGTTTAATATGGTAGTATGGTTTATCACAGTACTAACACAGTTAGTACAGTTTGTATGTGGTGTCCGACAGAGGAAGTGGTCCCTGCGTATGGGTCTGTGTTTCTGTGTGTGTGGTCACAAAAATGCTCCACTGAGGTGTGCAGTGTGTTCAGGATTAGAGCTTGGAAACTTTGGAGATCCCAAAAAAATCCGGTGCCATTAAAATAATCCAGCCAGCCCAGCCCGTCACTGTCTGTCTGCTCAACCGTCCATCTGCCCCCATACGCTCCCCCCCCCCCACCAACTCATAAGCATCCCTCACCCAATCGGGCGGAGGATCACATTTCAGGGTAGGGAGGACGAAGGCAGAGTCGTATAGGAGGACAGTTGATTTGGAGTTCCAGACAGCTGTGGGGCGATAGGCCATTTTTACCATTGCAGCACAAGCTGACCTTCAGAGCTTAACCCGTGCGCTGGCTGAGGCTGAGGCTGGCTCAGGCTGAGGCTGAGGCTGGCTCAGGCTGAGGCTGGCTCAGGCTGAGGCTGGCTCAGGCGTGTCAGCAGGCTGGGCAGGACTGGGAGGTAGGCAACAGGGACATAATTTTACTTGATTTGATTTTAACAAGTGTTGAAGTCAACGGTTAAAGGTACATTTCTTCAAACTGTGAGCAGAACGACCCATTATAAAACATTGTTGCATGTCGCATGCCCCTCCCACTCTGGAGTGTTAAATGACTTTTAATCCTCTCTACACCTCCCCCTATAGAACTGGCAGTGCTCCCATACTTGTCCAACCCTTCCGCTACAGCTGCTCACACTTCTGTGAACAGCTGTAGCGGACAGTGTTTCGGAAATGCCAACAGTGACCTGGGGCAGAAATACAGGGTTTCAGTTGAAGTTATTCTGGTTGGAGTGCGGTTGATTCTACTCAGTTGAAGCATGCTAAGCAGTTCTTTTTTATGAGCCACCGTTTTGTTCAAGGTCGCTGTTTATGAAAACATGATGACTTTCATTGCGGGTCCCAGCTTCTCATATTTTGTTCCGTGTGATTGATATTCTCTTTTAGAACTCTGTTTAGAAAATGAAAGTCGAACCGTTGTATAAGCTTAAAAATGCAATGGCCTTTTCTCACAGTGGTCACAACCAGAAGTTTCACAGGGGTTATCAGATACGGTACATTATATTCTCAGGGACAGAATGTACAGGACATTACATGGAAGAATGAATATATGAGGAAGTCAGCCAGTAACTTAATATGTCTCTGTCCATTACACAGGAGATAAGAACCAGAGTGTACCACATCGCCTCCAGAGGGGCAAGGCTCCACTGGCCCCCATGGACACCCCCAAGTTGTGAAAATAGACTCTTCTGGATTTACGGACCAGACCCACTTCTGTGGGGTTTGCAATGAATTTACCACAGGTTCATCTACTGGACTCAGTTGCAGCTCAGCAGTATTGTAGAAGGAACAATCGTGGAAACAGTGTATACTTACACTTACTCTTGTATTTGCAATACAAGAGTAACATATTGTCCTGATCATAAAACCCAGTTTGCACCGAGAGTGTGGCTGACTGACTGAAGGGTCTGCTTCACTAATACACTGTATTTTTGTTTTGCATCAGTTACCAGCAGTCCTAATCTTCATTTCTTTCAGTTTGCTACATAATGGACCATTTTCACAGATGTGGTGCAACGTGTACTAAACATTTGATCATTGTGACCCATAAAGAATAAGACACCTGCTTGTCTTCTGAGACGAGGGATTAAAAGTAAATAAATAAATAAAAATGTATATACGTATATAAATATAAACTGTATACATAATCAGTGTTGAATGCCATGGTAAAAAAACATTGTTTTTACAAGAAAAGCATAAAAATACATGTGATTTTTTTTTTTGTCACTGTCAATGTCATCACAAAGCACTGTGGGGCTGTTTCAGTTGAGTATTGTGCGGTTGATTCACACTTGAAATTCACGATTCTCTAGTACAGGTGGTGACATCTTAAACTCAGGTAGTACAATATTGCATACTCAAATTGCACCTTATTAGGATGTAGTATGGAGAAAATGTATCTGTTTAGACATTAATTAAACAATGTCAATTAGTCTTTACACTTTTACTTGAAAAAAATCAGGAAGGCACCAGTCAAATTAAAATTCAGTTTTTTCACCCCTTAAAGCTGCGTAGGATAACTTTCTAATATGGTCAAATATTAACCTCTAAACTTTAGAGTCTAAAGGGACAATCACAGATTATATCTGAGGACGTTACAGAAAACAATGTCTCAAACACGCCTAGCCCCTCCATCACCTGATAACGCAGCGCGACGGTGGTGCTCCACGTTGCCTAGATACTCACCAATGTGTACAGTCAATCCCTCCTAAAGGTGACGTAGATTAAAGGCATAAACGCGACACGTGCACAGTTTGTTTTCGGTTTGCAGTACCAAATACGGGCAATTTTCATGTTGTTTTTGGTGGGGGGGTCAAACACAATGGGACAAAATCTATGATTGTCCCTTTAAAAGATTGATACAACATCCTAACCCCCTTGAGACCCCCTTGGATTTGCCTATATGGTGTGATTGTCATATTGCCTGGGAGATGCACTGGGGTTTTCACTTGTGGATGAAACCAGTGTTACAAAAACGATGTTGTTTTGGTTTGAGGCCCATTGTGCACATCCCTACCACACCTGTGTACTGAGTGGCCGGCACTCCTCTCTACTCTTCCCCCTGAGCTCCTAGACTTACACTGTTCTCTACCCATTCCTTCACAGTCACACGTTGTTTTTGAGCAGTTGTGCATAACAAATATCCCTAGAATTAGTGTGTAGCAATAGCTATACTAAATAAACCATGTTGTGTACTTTCACTACCTCTTCAGACTTAATGAGAGTCTTGAACCTGGAGGAAACATTACGTGGACACCTATTGTAGAGAGGGCAGAAATGTATCTTACTGTCATGTTTTGTACTGGTACACTATATTTATCTCAGTAGAAATTGATTCACAAATGATTTTTGTTTGCAAAATTTCAATTTGAGCAGGTGGAAGACCTCTCACTTCGGCATTGCGTGTTATCTGGTGATATCTTTCCACCGTGTTTTAACTAATAATCTTCATTAAAAAAGCAAGTGTGTTCCACATTGCCCTGCCTTTTTTGTTAAATATGATAGTCTGTTAAAGACTGCAGTAAATCACTTGAAGTAAAAAAAATTTGAACAGGGTTAATATTTATTCATAAATCTGCAGTATACAGTATGGGGACAGTGACTGCTAGTACATGCTTTCTTGTTTTCGTTCTTCTCCACATCTAGCAACATTGTCTATTAGTTTGTACTTGATCATCAAAGATAATATAGTGTGTACCAAAATATGATGTTCTACCCTACAGTACATGCTGCAAAGCATTTGATATTCATTTTATCTTACACACACATTTGAATCTATTATTTCCTTGCGAGACATCCAAATGCAGGCAAAGAAACTCGGCGTTACACGTTTATTGCTATGCATACAATCATTTAGTAACATTCAGCACTGAAATAACATGTACAGCAATCCCAATATTACAATGAAAATACAAAAGACATTTGTTCCCTAGCACATGGTTTCTAAGTTATACATTTGACCATTGAGCTGCAAAGTTGGAACATCTGGACGATTGCTCAGGGCTACGTGGGGTTGATGTATTTTTAGATATTTTACAGTATACCCCATTGAGTTTATTGCTCATGAATCTCATTATATATAAGATATGGTTAATGGCTCTCAAAGCTTATTATAACAGGGTTGTTGACCCTTGACTGTATAGCTTCTACACCTGAATAAAATATACACACTGGTATTTACTATGAAACATTCCATTTGGTTGCTTTATTAGGTAATCAAAACTCCATTGTTTCTCAAAAATAAGATACTATGAACTATTTCCTTGATTGATCCCGCATCGGTTATTATTAAGGCTTTCATGTGTCATAGATGTGTGAAACCAATGGAGAAAAAAAAGATAGTTTTGGTTTATTAAAAACAATGCAACATGAAATATTTCATAAGCTGAGGAGAACACAGATTTATATTAGTGTAACGAACTCCCTGCTTTCTATAGCATAGTGTGGCAATAGCAAGACTGCATTAGAGTCTGTAAGAGCTGACCTCTTCCTTCAAAAGCCGTCGCACAGCTGTATAAAGTCATGAACCCATGGAGTTCCTCGACTGATGTCTATCTTCTTCACACACAGCGGGTCCACTCTGCTGGAAAAGACGATAAGTGATGTGTTTAATGTGTGCCCAAAAGCAGATATAAAGATACGGGGGGTGTTGCGTTTGGGTTACGTGGCTCCCATACGTACCTGCGAGAAGGGAACTCGGATATACAGACGGACTCGATGCGGATGTCGCCCTGCCTGTAGAATCTAGCTCCGGTGTTTTTCACTTGAATGGAGTTAATCTCACACTGAGTGACGGGGTGAGCCAGCACTCTCCTGTACACATTGGTATCCGTCTGACTGAACGCACACACACACACGCATTCATACATAGACAAAGAACACATCCAAGAATGTGTTAAACAAACAAGAAGGTAGCCCTGTATGCACATGTATGCAGTTATTGCCCCCAATGTTACCATTAAAGGGGTATTGTGTATTTATTGACCGGGGGGGGGGGGAGAGAAGCTGTAACAATCTTAAGTGTGCATGTCTGTGTGCATATACGCATGTGGTTCATCCAGTAATGTTCCAGATTCAATAATGATATAATAGTTAATATTAATGTGGTGTTGTGAGGTCTGCCAAAGTAGATGTAGATTGTGCTGTATATTGAGATATACAGTAGCACCTCCACAATACCACATTTCCCCCCCAACTCACTGTTTATGTTTTCAAACACAACTGTGCACAAAGGGTGCACAAGGCTCTCGGGGGAGGGGTAGAGGGGAATGCGCGCCTATCAGCACTCAGGTGTGGGCAGGGCACGTGCTTTCTGCATTTCAAACCAAAACAACAATGTTTTATAATGCGGGTTTCAACCACTATATTCTACCTTTACAGGTGGGCTTGGATGGTGACTGCACACAGAGCGCATGCTACATATGGAAACAATGTACCTTGCCCAAAACATTGGGCTTTAAAATACTAGAAATCATCTAGCAATACTAGAACTTCCACAACACCACTTTAACTGTGGTAGACCTACAAACAGAAGCCTGTGAGCTCATTACTTTTACTGTACAGTATGCTGAATCTACAGGATCTTGGCTATAGCCTCACAATCCACATGCAAGTTCCATTACATCATCCAACAAGACCATTTTGGAGGCACTGAAAATCCTGACTCTCTAGTCTGCACCTGGTAAAGGCTCTATATACTGTGATACTGTGATATAGACTGCTCAAAATAGAAAGTGCAAATGTGTTCTTTGACACTTTAGACAGACTGCTATAAGAACTAGCCTATGTCACCTTGGCAGAAAAGGTCCATGGCATAAATATGCCTATGGCATAGGTTGTTACAAGTGTAGTATGTTTTCTTGATTTTCCTGATTTATATGTGATCTTTTATGCTTGTGGTGTGATTTATGCTATTTTGCCTAAATGTTGCAAGATTGTTGCAATGAGGCTTGGTAGCTTGTAGCCTAATTTTGATCCAGAAAGTTTAGCTTATTGTTGACAAAATCCAGACAAATTTCCTCACCATTCTGTTAGTCATGAATCCTCCAGTTAGATTTCCCCCTCTGTTAAGATGAATATAAATATCCCATATTTTATATTATATATTGAAGAACAAATAGTTCTTCTGGACTAAGATAAAACAAACAAATATATCTAATATGTATTGGGACCACTGTAATGTATTCCCATATGACATGATACATCACAGTATAGTAACTACTGGGGGCTTTGTGATTGCTTTGTGAAAATAAAAATAGCATTCTGCATCAGTCCATTAATCATTCCATGCTATTTCCCTGTTAGTCTTACTGATGAAAGGTACACTAAGTGTACCCACCGCTTTTCTTGGGAATAAGAACTGTAAGAATACAAATATACACTCGTGTGCTGTTTGTGTCGGGGTGAAGGGTATCTCACTCTGGGGAATTGTGGGATCTGACACTAGACTGGTGGGGTATGGATTCTAAACCAAAGGCATCTCTCTGCGCGTGCTACGTACAGCCTGAGTCGCTGCACTGTTCTCATATTTTCTGTAAACAAAGTCACTTCCACCTCTGCGCTCTTCTCCAGTGGGGCGACCTCCAACACCAACAGGATGTGATGCGCTAAACGGCGGGCAGAGGAGGAAGAGAAGAACAGTTTAACGGGTGGAAACATTCACCAAATGGAAAACCTATAGCTTGTGTGAACGTTGGCATTAAATATGAATATGAACTAAATGACCAACTAAATGACCAACTAAATGAACTAAACAACGATCTGTGTCTGAAACCCCACAGCGTTGCAAAAACACAATTGTCTTGGATTGCACTGTGCCAATTGGCTGGCATTCATCTCTACTCCTCCCCCTACAAGCTTTTATAGACTCACGCTGTTCTCTACCCCTCCCCATACAGCCACAAAAAATTTTGTGGATAGTTGAGACATCAGTGAGCTGGGGGCTGATATTTGGGGTTCTGCAGGTGCTAACACACAACCGAGGACTGTACCTTTAATTTATAGAAAATAAACCAAAATCAATACCACTATCCATTCACAGATTTTAAACAGGGTCACACACACACACACACACACACACACACACACACACACACACACACACACACACACACACACATATGCACACACTCACCGCAAAAAGGCACCTCAGACATAGTGAGGAGAAATAGTTTTTGTTCTTTAGGAAGGGGAGATGTGGTTATCCCGCTGTTCTCTGACAGACCTGAAACACAGAAATGGACACACATGCATGTATATAAATAGTCTGTTTAATCTATGGCAACTATATCTCTTTCACACACACACAAACACACACACACAACAAGTGGGCATATTGCACATGAATGATTGAGTGCATTCACAGTTTCCGTGTATCAGAGTGGGTCACCTTATCAGGTGCTATAATGATAAGCAGCCGCCACAACCAGACTTGTGACAAGGCTGTCTCTTGTCAGGTGCAAGTTAAAGCCATATATAACCCACCATGCAGAGATCCGGCACAGAAGCTGCAAGTCATCCCATATCTTTTATCTTCTATTATTTATAATTCGTTCCCCAGTGACAGATTCTCTCAGAATAGCCACATATCACGGGCAATATGGCACAAGGTGCAGGGAACCACATATGTGATTCAATGAGGCTACAGCAGAGTTTTTTTTAATTATCTATCTGTAATGTTGTGGATGGAATTTGGTTTTCATGTTAAAACATTTGTCTACGTTAAGCAGACGGCAGAACACCGACGTTGGACTTGCATTTGTCATCCCCAGAAGAGAAATGATCATTCATTTTCAAAAATTTAATTAAAACATTGTTAAAAGAATATAATGAGTGTATTTTAACCCTTTGATAAACAAACATGTTTTATAGACGACTTCTTAAGACTAAAATGTTTTTATTGATTTAAATTTTTTTTTACATCTTTGCATTGTAGTAGCAGCCCGTTAAAAGTAGGGGGAACCACCACTTTCCGAGTCCCTGCTAATGATCCCCCAGTTATAATAGGGTGATACAAGCAGGCCTGATTTGTCTGGTGAATTGATGACCTAAATAATTGGTCAATTAAATTACATTCTAAATGTCATTCTGCCTCACCAAGGTCCAGAAAATATAGTCCCAGCTAGAAATGCAAGATCTTTTCTATTCAAAATGATATAATGATGGTTCATATTTGACCCATGTGCATTATGTGTCAATACACTGGATTAGGTTTTAATGCTTTTGGAGGTGAATCAAGCTTGATCCTGTTGGCTTCCGTTACTGGCAGATTGAGCAGGACGCATATTTTTGAATGCTGAATAAGGCGTTCCAAAGGTGGCCGGACTTTTGGCCTTGTATTTGTGATTAGGCCTAGGCCTACATGATTTATTATTTAGTAGCCTATTATGCACGCTAACTGCAAGTCTGTCCCAGATGCATGAATAAATAACAAGTGGGAGAAGGACATTTGTACAACGTTAATCAACAGGCCTAAACGTCTAAGAGGGGTGAGAATTCACATGATTTAAGTCATGTAGCCTACCCATCGTACTGTAGCTGAGATAAACAACAACAACTCTGCATTAGGCTACTCCGTTTAAGGCTAAATTGATTTTAATAGCGTGATTGTTTTTACCTAATGTTGGGCAGGTGCCTTGAAAAACACCATCACACGTCAAACAGTGCCCCTCGAGGAAGTCCTCATACGTGGCGCAGGGGATCCCAACTAGAGGGCACGAGCCGTTCAGCACACTGATGTAGACGTGCAGCGCCCTCATGTGGTCGCAAATCACATAGCCATACACTGGAAAATAGACCAGAACTGACAACAAACGACGAAGCTAAGGGAGATAAATGTTTTTACAAGAACTTAAAAAATAACTTTAGTTCAACTTAAAATTAACTTATAGGTTTAAATATTAACTTTTCATTCGCACCTGCGCACTGACTGAACTTACTTGACGCAAACCTGGACCGCGCGCATCCTGCTTGGTCCATTCCTCCATTCAGAAAGAAGTCGACATGTCCGACAGGGATAGAGATTCCAAAATCTGATGGAAAAGTATGTCTTTATTTTTTATTTATAAGCAGATAATAGCGATACCCTTACTATGCAGTTAGTAATTTAGTGTCTCTTCTTTCCCAACTTTCTGTTTTTCATGGTTGTCGCCTGCGTTTTCAATGTTGCCTTTAAAATCCATTATTTTATCAATCGTATTTCAATTAAACCTTAACTTTATTCTAAATATCTTCCTAACCTTAACCAGATAAGCAGTGTAATGCATAAACTTGATCAGTTCACAAGAAAGTTCCATTTGAAGGCAGCAAATCATCAAGTATATATGTTTAGTTTGTTTTTGTATCCTCTCACAGTCAGAGTCTGTGTGGATAGCCTCCACAAACCGAGCATCTGATGGATCCAGACGGTCAAAGGTGTCTGCATTTTTAAACATCGGTCCAGCGGGGTCAAGGCCTGCATGTCAAGATGGAAACATACATTTTTAAAGGTAAAACCGCCCAGAAAATTGTGCTTATAGTTGCTATGCAGTTAGGGTTTTCAATTATTCCACGGTGGACTTGTTGAGTCTTTGGGAGTTGAGAACATATACAACCGAGCATCAAGTAGGAAATAGAGACTGTTTTAGATTGGGTTGCTGTCCAAAACTAGATTGGTGGCTTTTCCACTCAAACAAAGACACTTGAAACCAGTCAACAATCGTGCCTTGTGTTTCATGGTGTGGTCTGGAAAGTGGCAACAATGCCTTATACATCAGAGTTCTTTATCAAAGTGGCCTTGTCGTTTTTTGGAACGCACTGCTGTTTTTTGAAAGTGACATTCTCACACACTGGCACAGACAAGAGGCTTTGTGGATGACTGCTACACTGTAAGGACCTTTGCCGTCTAGTCTTTTGCCTTCCTTAGTCCTGGAGATCTGGCTTTAGCTAAGTCTGCTACAGGCAGACTTAGCAACATGGCTCATCATGAAAGTTTGTAATTATCCTGGATTTTTGTCCCTTGTAACTTTCCCCTTCATGCATACCTGCCTCTATGGCATTACTGTAGTAATTTAACTAGTCTTAAGTTAGTTTGCTATAGACGATCCTTTAATGGACATTAAGAGAAACTAAATTATTACACTGAAGGGGTGGCAGGGGTTAGCTTAATCGATAAATAGCATTAGAGGACACTATTAAGCTACACAAGCTACAAGGGTAGAAACAGGTTATTTAGGCCACAAGTTGTTAAACAATAATTTATTTAGAAATGAGTTTCATTCCACTGACTGTACTGAAAAAAAAAGAAAATTCTACAACACTTGCAGTCCCATAAATATAATCATATGTAGACAGAATGTCCTTACCTGTGATTCTTCCAATCTTGCCCTCGAAAAGGGTCCCCACAAATCCAGAGACGTGTGCTCCTAGACTGACTCCAATGAAGTGGAAGGACTCTAGCTTACACCCATGTTTCTGTTGGGCAGATAACCATTTAAAAATGACAACATCAGATCACTGAATAATATTTTATAAATATTATTATAATTATAAATGTTTGGGGGCAGGATAGTCTAGTGGTCTAGGCGTTGGACTCCCAGCCGAAAGGTTGTGGGTTCGATCCCCGGAGGTGGCCTACCTGTAAGCATCCTTGAGCAAGATGCCTAACCCTTACTTTCTCTATGTAATAGCACCATGTAATTGTAATTCGCTTTGGATAAAAGCGTCTGCTAATTGTTTCAATTACTTTTGAGATTTTAACCACTTAAATTATATACTTTTCTTCAAATCAAATCAATAGGCTCTAGTTATTATGAACAAGAGCCTATTTGCTAAGTAGACAAACAGAGTGGATATCCTCTTGTGATGAAACCCAGGCCTGTCCTTGGGGGACAGGAGTTGAGGGAAGACATTCTCTACTTTATCAGCTATTCGTCCTCTGAGTGGCAGAGCTTGTGCTATTTTGACGTCATCTTGTTCTCTTTCAAAATATCAGGATATTATGAAGTAAACTATAGTCCTGTTATTTTGAGCCAGGTCCTCACCAAAGTAAAAAAAAATTAAAGCGATACTGAACGTTTTTAAAACCCTTGACTCTTAATTACCTCAATAGGTTCTCACTCTAATGTTAAAAAATAATCAATCTGAATTTGATTGACATTTTCATCCATCATTGACTTCCATTGTTTCTCAAAAATACTACTTATGTGTCTACAAAGTTGATCGCCGCCTCTGCTGGTAGTATTTTTTGTAGTGTTTCATTTGGAGATATAATTATTCGCCAACAACTGGAGTCATTTGAAAATATACAGCCATGGAAAAAGATAAGAGACCACTGCATATATATAATTGTAACGATGCGTCGGCGGGAGGTGTGTGTAAGCGCAAGCCGGAGAGAGCACAGAGGCAGCCGAGGAATAAGGTTA
>JAODLI010048623.1:6614-16791 GCA_027575585.1 Percopsis omiscomaycus | reverse complement strand
CACACACACACACACACACACACACACACACACACACACACACACACACACACACACACACACACACACACAGGATAGCTGTAGGATAGCTCTAATGAGGCTGTGTGTGCAGGACGTGTGTCAGCTTTCTGACAGTTTATCTCAGGCTAAATATTGCTTAGGCTGGTAAACCAGATAGGAGCAACTACCACTCAACAATGTTACAATGTTACAACAATGTTACACCAGGCTGCCCTAGCCTACTTTCCTACCCTGACTGAATGGGGCACTACATTTCTCTAGATTTATGCTAATGGCGGACAAGCCCGTTGCCACGGCGTAGGATAATGCTAATATTAGTGATAGTCTGTGATAACAAAATAAAACACATTTAGACCACTTGTTTTTCTGCCCTGTATCTAACAGTATTAGTGCATGCTGATGTGCAGATAGCACTGTATGGTAACACCACAAAGAGACAGAAATGAAGAGGCCAGCTCCCAAATCAAACAAGGCATCAAGGGCCACACACACTTACTCACATCCTGTATGGGGGCGTTGCAAACGGTGCAGGAAGACAACTGAAAAGACTGGATCATAACATGGGCCACACCCTGTGGATCACAGTATGCTACCCTGCTACACATCACACCCATCACAAAACAGTAAACACTGCAACCTCTATGGAAACAGATACACTACAAATCAGAGCTGTATGTATGTATGTATGTATGTATGTTGATGAGAGAGGAAAGATTAGTGAGGCAACCACAGAGCACAATAGTGGTGGCCAAAGCCACCGAGGCCAAGCCTAGATTTCAGCAAAATCCACAACAAACTGAAACAAGAGAATCTGGTGGAAGAGCAGGCCAGAGGAAAACGTGAACAGTGCACTGCAAAAAGCCAAATTTCCCTTGTTACCTCCTCTGGTGGGGCTCGGATAATATCCTCTTTAACACATTTCATGATAGCATTGGTCACCTGCCTTGGTGACAGTCCAATTTCCTGCTTGGGATATCGTCAAGGTAACCATGAACAATGGGGAGAAAAGAAAATGAGACAACATATTGGAGAGTAACTACTTGAGCAGATAGATGGTAAGTGGCAGGTATGGACTGATTTTAGCACGCACTAAAGGATGATTATGTATAAGCCTCAGATCACAGACATATCTGGGCGTGTGTCCTTGTGTGGGCTTACAGTATCAAAACATCCTACTATAAATAGAGACTTTGCAGGGCCAACTATCTCAACCTCCTAATGTTCTACACGTGGTTTTCGGGAGCCGAACAAGAATTTAGAGTGGCAGGGTGGAGAGGATATCCTTAAACTGAAAGGTCACCAAAGTGTCCAAAGCTTTTTTGAGCAGACACTAAACCTAGTTGCTTCAGAGGCTAGTGACTCCCTCAGTGCTTTGACCTGCAAAGGTTTTACTGTGCTTTATAGCGCTCCCAAAAATTCATGGGGAAAACCCCCAAATAAACAGACTTTACATGATTCACCAGCTTCCAACACTACAATCACAGTCAAGTGAGCCTTAGCATTATTTATATACCTTATAGCTCCACCCATAAAACATACAGTGCCACTTAGGGCAAGAAGTCAATTATCTCTGGATGGAAAACAAAATATCCACAATTTTCCTTAAATATAAATTAAAACACAATAAGTAAAGAAAATACACGTCTTTTTAAATAAGTGAATGATAAAATTCATACATATATGCCGTGTCAGGCATGATTATAGCCCGTACACAGCAGCTCAGGTTTTTGGCTGACACTGTAAATATTGTAAAGCTAAACAATAATATCCTTTTTATTCTTTGTGATCACTGCAGCAGAAATGCGTGGCTTTTGTGAAGCAGCGCAGTGGTAGAAGGCTCACCTCTTTCTTGCGGTTCTTTAGCATGTTCTGGTACTTGGACAGCTCCTTGTCCTGCTCAGCCTTGATGCGTTTGGCCTCGTCCCTGAGCCGGTTGGTGTGCTCCTGCTCCAGGCGCTCAATGGTCTGTTTCTGCTGCCGCTCCAGATTCTCCACCTCCTGGTCGTAATGACGCTTCTTATTCTGGAGGGTGGAGATGTCGCAGTTGCAGCACGACTCTCAAATTGTCAAAACAATCCAATACAAACTGGTCAAGCTTGATAAATTAAAACTTACTAAAAGTGTTATAGTTATTTTGTTATGCCCTACTACACAGAACAGGTACTTCATATATGTTATGTTGGAGAACTCAGTCGTAAAGACAAAATAACACACTGGCAATAGTGGTAATCACAGCTAGCAGGTGAACGAGTTGGGAAACCTCAGAATCAGATGAGTGACTAGCAGAAAAACTAGGTGTATTCATGATGAAAACTTGGTTTGCCCACCAAGAATATATGCATGAAGTCACTTATACCTAGTGCTATCAGCCTCATGAATTACAAACTCCAAATTCAATTAATCAAATTATAATTATTATTTTTTGGTGATTTTTAGCCTATGTTATGAATAAATATGTGGGCATAGTACCAATAAATGTCTAATTATGACTGTGGTGTGGCACCAAATGCACAAGAAGGTGGATATTCCAGAGAGTAAAGCAGCTTGAGGCCTGTCAGGACCAGGACTTGGACTCACCGTGGTCTCCTGTTCGAACCGGCGGTAGATCTGCTCTTTCTGTTGCTGCAGCTTGTTGCTAAGCTGCTGCTGGGCTCTCTGCTCCTCCTTCTGCAGGAGACGCAGCTCCCTCAGCTCCTGACGCCTGGGGAGGAACAGAGAGGGGAGTTGTGTCTATAGTGGTTGTGGGGCTGCAGGAAAAAAGGAGTAGTGCAAAAAAAAAAAAAAAAAAGGGAACATAAATAGTACAAAAGAACAGAAGTACCTTAGGAACCTCATCTCCTCGTTCTTGGTGTCATTGTCGGTGACGATCTTTGATGTGGTCACGCTGACCTCCACTCCATCCACGATGAATTTACGCGTCTTCTTCAGTGTTTTCTTCTGACGTTTAGTTTCCTAGACCATGGAAATGTAGGATGCATCATAGAGCCTCAATGCTAAAATGTTATATGTTGATATTACTGCATTAGCGTAAACGGCCTGCCGAGTGTTACCTGTATGGAGACCGCACTGGGCTCCTTTGTTTTAGATAGGAAGCTGGAGATGGATAGGTTCAGGTCTACGCTGCCGTTATCTGCAGTTCTGCCCGTGCCTGAGTCTGAATCTCTCTCCTTGTCATCCTTAGCTTTGTCTGGAACAGTTTTTTCCTCCTCGGCTGTGACGTCGTCCTCTTGTCTCGGCTGCTCTCCGTTGGCCTCGTTTTGAAACGGTTTGTCCTCCCCTGGTAAAGTCAATGTCACCTTCAGGTGTTTGTAGGGGTCCTCTACCTCTTCCTCCATGGCCGCTGGGGTTGGCTGTTCTTCAGCTTCCAGCTTTTCTTCCTGAGGAGTCTCAGGGACCTCTGAGGCTTTGCTGCTGGCTTCTGGACTGGCTGGGACCTCAGCTGTGTCCACGTCCTTTTCGTCCTCATTGGCTATCTCCAGTTGTTCCATCTCCTTGGCTGGCGCTTCGGATTCATTCTGAGGGGATGAAACACCGTCCGCTGGGTCTACAATCATCTCTTTGGGGGGAGTTAGTTCCATTTTACCCTCCTCCACCGGTGCGCTTGGGCTTTCCTCCATCTGCTCCTCAGAAGCAGGGGCAGTGGGCTCTTCGACAAAGCTAGTGTCCACAACATGGTTGACTGCCGGTAGCTCGTCCGGTTTGGGCAGGACAGGTTCAATCTTCTCAGGGACTGACTCCAAGACGGAAGGAGACAGAGGGACCTTTTCATCCTCAGAGCTGGCTATGCTAGCATCAGATGGGGCACGTTTATGCCCCTGGAGAAGAGGAGTTGGGGGGAGGGGGGAGCAATAAAAGAATGATAAAAATATTAGAAAAAAAGAATTTTTTTATTTTATTTTTTCTTTTAGGCCTACATTTCTAGCATTCATGCTTGTGACCTAGTGAGAGTCTTCAATTCATTCAAAACACTCATTGAGAGATACTCTTCTCAAGAGCCACCACTCTACCTCTATAGCATTGCAAGGAATACTACAGTATATACATAATATTAGGGATATAGAAAAGAACATCTGGTGAAAATACCTGAATTATGTGAAAAGCAACAGCAGTTAAATCAATAAGAGCACTTGCGTGCTGTTCTCATAACAAGGCCAGATTGTGCCAGTATGCAGCGCTAAGACGTCTCACCAGTTGTGCTTCTGTCTCCTCTTCCTCTTCACCTTCCTCCTTGTGCTCCTCAATCTCCTCTGTGACCTCAGCTTTGGCCTCCGCTATCAGCTCCCTCAGAGGCTTATTGTCTGTCACACTGGACACAAACGAATGCTGCATGCAAAAGAAACACAAAAAAACAATAACATCGTTGTTAGGAATCAAGAACAATTCCACTGCATAATACATAGCGTGGTGATGTTAAACAAAATGCTATGATGCAAAGATTGAAATCCTAGCATGCATCATAAACTACAATAAATATCTATAGAATATCAACTTAATGAATGCAGTGCTTAATATTGATCCTCCTGTATATGACACGCATTATGTAAAAGAAAGAAAACTGGCTCAATATTACAAAAGCCTACTCAATTCATATTACAATAGGTCTGTGTATGGTAAATACAGTTCTAAATACTAAATTATAGCACATGCTGAATTTCAGACCAATGCATTCTCTCCTACTAGGACAATCTCACCTTCTTCTTCTTTGAAATTAGCAGCACATATTTTAGAAGTGGTCTGAGGACATAGAACTTCTTTGATTTCAAAACCGCCGTCAGAGGTAAGTGGCTGTTTTGCATTTTAAAGCACATTGTGCTGCTTTGAAGAACACAATCCTTTTGCTACAATGCGGTACATCACACTCCTGTATGTGAGTGTGTCTGTGCATGTCCTAAATAACTGGCTTGGACAGAACCCAGATTAAACCCATTCGGAAAAAGAAAATCCTATTGTCCAGATATCATCTCGAACACCAGGTGGGGGTGGGGGGTGTTGACCTAAATATATGTGTGCACCTCGCAGGTGAACAGAGTCCACCTTGGACACAATATGACTGCCTCAGCTTAGAATGCACAGGTACAGGTGAGTACCGTAGAGGCTGGGGTTACCTGTTAGAGGAGGGCAATGCCCGATGATGACTCACATACAGTACCCACCGATGGGTATGTGAGTTCTTTTAAGGGGAATTAAGGGTGAGGATAATGTGTGGCTGGAGCTACCTGTAGCAGCTGTGCTGTGCTCCATCTGTTGTCCACGTTCTTATCCAAACACCTTTTCAGAAAATCGCTGAACTCTGGAGACCTGAAAAGGCATAAGGGCTCAGATGTAGGCAGAGGTGAGTAAGTCCTGCCAGTTTCTCCTTCTGCTTGTTCACTTAACCAGCGGAATTCAATTATGTGTTATTATATTCATTATTATTCAATTAAGTGAACAAGCAGAAGGAGAAACTGGCAGGACTTTCTGAAGTCGGACCCACCCACCTCTGGATGTAGGACACAATAAATGCAATAGTCACCACTAGTGATTGGTATTATAGAACCTCACTTCTTAGTTGGCAATGAATCAAGTCCCTTGTAAAGCTGTATGAAAAACCCTTATCTAGAAGTCATACAAATATAAATCATGTTGACTCATAACTCTTTGTTTCAACTTAAAGTTGCTCTGTAAAGCCCTCTTCTCATAAAAAAGCCTGTGGTGCCAGAACCCTGGAGTATTTCCAGAGGTACCCCAGCACCATCCAGGAGCAACAACCTCAAGAACCAAGACTGATCAGGTTCTGTTAAGGTGACAGCTGAACATCCCCTGCCCCCTACTGTGAGACAGGTACCCCACTCTGCGACGCTGACACTGACCAGCGAGATGGCTGCATCAGGGTGGGAGGATCGGACTTGGCTATTTTCAGCAGCACTCTCATGGGGTTCATCTCATGGTTTGGAGGCTCAATCTGCGCCAGCTCAATCAGGGTGACCCCTAGGGACCAGATATCAGCCTTGTAGTCATATGGACGATCCTTGGATGTCTCGCACATCACCACCTCCGGTGCCATCCTAGAAGAGACGGTGCATTAGAACATCAGTAGTGTTACAATATCCCTTTACTAGTTAGGATAACAGGATGACTCCACTCACCAGTAAGGCGTGCCAATGAAGGAGTCTCTCCTCTGCAGTGTTTTCGTATTTTTGGCTGAGACTCCAAAGTCAGCTAGAAAACGTGATGATTCAAGGCAGAGGTTAGATAAAGGAAATCATCGATTGTTTTACGCAACTTTAAACAAACAAATTTACAATGAATAATTCTCACTTCAAGCAGTTTTTAACAGTGTCAGTGCTTGACATCACCCCAAACTAGCATAGCCTGAACAAATCACATGCTTTTATTACACTCTTTCATTTCAAGGGATGCATATTTCGCTTCCATCGTGGGAAATGAATCACTCATGGGGGAATAACAAGCGTTGTCACACAGGACATAATGACCCTTGTGTACACAGCCGGCTGCAATCGCCAGAGGTGACTCATGCCCCTTTAAGTCCAGCAACATGACTACATCTGTTGTAGTGAACGCACTGTCAGCAGTGTCAAACAATGCCTACTGTACAATCCAGTTACCAAGTCTATGCTGGCCACCCAGTCCCATATTTCCAATATTTCAAACTTTTTCTTCTCTTTGTTGCCTAAAAGTAAACTACAGTGTGGTGCATTCATTCTCTGTAGAGAGAATTTAAAGAGAAAAATATACATAAATGGATAGATTCATGTTACATAAAGTACCATAGCCAGGGATCAAAACCACTGCCCAGGAATGGAAAGTACTGAGGCTTACTGTCTGTGGCTACACTGCCGGACAGCTAAATCATTATCACGTTTTTCCGAGGCCACAGAATTGCATCACCTCACCATTGAAGTCAGAATTTCTGCTTTTAAACTTCCTCCTCATTTTTCCCAGAGAAAGAGCACACAGCCCATTTAACCCATTTCTTTAAACCAAGCTGTCTTAGACCAGCGGTTCTCAAAGCTGAGGTTGGGACCCTTCAAGCTGTATAAAGAAGCTATAAGCATGTGCGCATGTGCATGCACGAGGAGAGTCATAAGCCATGAAACCCTTTATTTTGGTGTCATGAAGGTCAAAATGTTTGAGACCCACTTGCTCACACAACACCTCTAACATCTAACAGTCTCTCTAAACATGAGCCAGACTGCTGCCATTGTCAGTCACAAGGTGACAGTAGGATGAAACTTACCCAACTTGACATCACCATCCAGAGTCAGGAGAATGTTTCCAGCCTTCAGGTCTCTGTGGATGATCTTGTTGTCGTGGAGATACAGGAGGGCCTGCAGGGTCTGTCTACACACCACCCTGATCTGGGGCTCTGTTAGGGCCCTTTCCAGCTCTGTGGGGGCCCCAAGGGAAATACATTATTAACATCCCCTGCTATGATATACACTAATATCCCCCTGGGTCATAGGTAGCAATAAGACCTAGGGCTGTGTAGTCCGTAAAAGCGTATTGCGGGTGGTCTACATAAGTCATATGATGCCTCATGGTGTAGTCAGCTTCATCAGTGTACAGCATGTGCTGCTTACTGCACAGGTTCCATTTTCACTATGTAAACTGTAGGGAATGTAGAACGGCTGACTCACCCAGCATTACAGCGTCCACTGCCCCTCCCGCACAGAACTCTATGAGGATCTGCCATAGAGAAAAACAAGCAAACGTAAACACTACAGTTTTTAGAAAACTGTGCGTGTATTTTCCTTTCCCGTTTTGTTTCAGATTAAAAAAAACCTACAATAGGGATGCTTGAAATATCATCAACCAATCAGCAGATAAAAGAAAAGAAAAATAGTTTATGGAGTTGTCCAAATGTATATAAATACAAATTGTTTGTCCACTCCGATGTTGTCATTTCTTTTCACTTTTAGTATGACTAAATTCATGATTTTGTATTGTAAGTTGAAATTTAAATAAATGTGCTATGATTTGTACAAATAGATGTCTATTTCGAAAATATATCGTTGGTAATTTGTAAAAATACTTTATTCATTGTGTGTGCATTTCTCATGAAATGTCATTTGTAAATCTGCTATTTTGTGTGTCAAGTGTTGAATCTGCATTTGTGGATCGACCAATACACACATTAATTCCTTCTTCCAATGACGTCATTTTAAGACATTCTTTTCACTCTTTTGCAATCCACACACAAATACCTCTTGATATACAAATGTGCCCCCTCCTTTCGACAATGACATCCGGTAGGCCGATGTGTTGTTCAATAAGCCAGTGAGCAAGTCACATCGGTGTTATCTCCCTATTGGTTGCCAAGCTAACTAGTCGCAAAAAAGTTAAAATTCTCTCCAAATTACATAATTTGAAGAAGGAATAAATATTGGTCGATTCAGAAATGCAGATTTACACACAGAATAGCACAATTACAAATTACATTTGATGAGAAATGCACACAAAGTATAAATTATTTTTTACAAATAACAAACGATATATTTACAAATAAAAACACATATACATATACATATATATAGCACATTTATTTAAATGCCAACTAACAAGTCAGTAAGGGATTTTGAGTTTGTGGATTGAAAAACACATTTGTAAATCATGGAATATTTGTGGATCATGGTACTTGCATTTACAAATAATTTTGAGACATTTTTCATTACATTAAACAGCATCTACCACAAGATGTCCTAAGCAATTTGAGAATGAACCTCCAACAAGTCAGAGCGAATGAAACTTAAAAAAGCCATTGAGATTACAACATGGCCCCTGATTTAATAGGATTGGCCCGGTTGTTGCCACTACGGGGACAAAGTTTTACACTGCAACTAGCTAACTAGCTACAGTAGCTAGCAGGGCCAGAGGATCTACCCTGGGCCCAAGATATTGAAGCTTGATGCAAACTCATTAGAGCATAAGTGTGGTCAAGAGAGAACTTAGAGCTGAAGAGGGTGCTGTCATTTTAATTATCACAACAGCTGTTGACTTCCTTTGGATGGATAATATATGTAGACATAAAGCTTGCTGTCGAGTAAGTAACACGTGGTGGTAGAAGTTAATCTGACGCCGTATTGTATGCATCATTTCATCCGATCCTTAAAAAAAGAAAACTTCTGGACAAGGTTCAGTAACATTTCACTATTCAATGGGGCTTTTCAAGTTTGTCCTACTTTAAAGAACAATGCCATTCTCAATCATACAAAGCCTCAAGTCTTGAGACTAGCCCTGTCTATGTAGCTGAGTCTAGTGTTGTCCCTCTGTAGGCGTGCTGTTGTTTTAGTGCCTCTGCTGCTGTACAATGGCCTCCACAGTGGTGTGTTAACTGTGGCAACAGGCAGAGATCTATCGGCAAAAGCTGTGGCTTCTTCCCACACTCATTTAACACACACATAGAGCCCAAATCTTTTAATTGAAGTAGCCATATGCTACTGTAAACTAACACTTATGTGCAACCACAACCAAGACTCTGTACGTTTAACAAGAAGGAGGGGTGAGGGACCCTCTCCTATTTGTACATCCGGGTGCCATGCAAAGATAGAAAATCAATAGGCTCACTATTGTTCAGCAGACAATGGGAAGAAAGAGGGCCAACCACTAAGTAGGCTGGTCTGTAAAAAAAATACTTTATAATGTTTATAATGACCCAACCATGCCAGAGCCAGACATGCCTGTTTGGGTGTCAATTCAGACAATGTCAACGCGTCATACATGTCATCATGTTCCTTCACTTAAGCTCTAATTATTCCTAATTTTCTTCAGTGTCCTCCTTCTCCAGGGTTGGACTTTGTAGTTCTGATATATCACATATCATAAGTATAGATAACGAAGCAATCCAGCAATCAAAACAATAGTGTTCAGTTAATATTTAACTGAATATGCATACTCATTTTCTTAAATTAAGGTTTACATTTCATGTATCACACACACATACACATACTTGTTTGATTTAATCATTCATATATATGGTACATTGCTGAAGAGGAAATTCAATCTCATTTGCATTTCATGAACTTTGGACTGTGATAAGAAAACTACATTTAACTTGCAATGTGAAAATTCTTGGAAATTAAAGGCGTAGTGGTAACGTAATTTTTTTTAAATGATTAAAAACATTACACTTCACTGTCAACGATGTCACGGCGCAAAG
>JAODLI010048612.1:3722-16791 GCA_027575585.1 Percopsis omiscomaycus | reverse complement strand
CCATGTGCCTGTGTGTGTCTATGTGTGCGTGTCCATGTGCCTGTGTGTGTCTATGTGTGCGTGTCCATGTGCCTGTGCGTGTCTATGTGAGCGTCCCACCTGAGATGGTCAGGGTGATCTCCTGGGTGTTTCCCGCAGCGCCGCCGGAGCCCGAGGCCTGGGCGTGGGCCTGGGCCAGCGCCTGGCTCAGGGTGGAGTTGTTGATGGTCAGGGTGATCTCCTGAGCCCCAGGCGCCCCGCCCCCCACCAGCCCCGGAGCCCCCATCACCCCGCCCAGGTCCTGAGAGCCTGCGGAGAGAGAGTGGCTTACAGAGACCTACAGCCTGTGATGACGCTCGCACATCACATTTTGATGACTTTTTTTTTAACCAACGGAGGCCTACATGTAACGCCTGCCTACCCCCCTACCTTAATGCTTACTGCTAAATGCTACTTACTATGTACCAGGGCAGGACGATCTAGTGGTCAGGGTGGTCGACTATAACCCCGAAGGTTGTGGGTTCGATCCCCAACAAGCCCGGCCCCCCCCTGTAAGCATCCAAGACCCCTACCTGCTCACTAACACTGTACTTTAACATTGTACTTTAGTGTCTGCAGCTAAATTACCTAATTCTACATCATTTGGGATAAAAAAATATATGATATCTTCTAAAATAACGTTTACTTCAGCGTCTCCAGGTTCGTGCTTCTTACCGGCGGTCTCCTGGTCACTGAGGCCGGCCATGGTGACCTGGCCGGGGGGAAGGGAGGAGGGTTGCAGCGCCAGGCTGGTCAGTGGGTGGAGGACCACGTTGGCGGGCACGCCGGAGTCTCCGCCGCCGGACATGAGGTGGCTCCCGGGGTGGGAGACGAGACCCGAGTCTCCGGACAGGGAGTGGGACAGGAGCCCCCCCTGCTGTAAGGTCTGCTGCAGCAGGGCGGGGTCGATCTGCGGAGGAGGAGAGAAACGGATGATGGAGGACAGTGTTCAGAAGAACCAGTAGAACATGAAGGAGAGAAACTGAAAATGACTTAGCGCTGATTCTGATGGACTGCAGAGCAAGTAAAATATGGCTTAGATACTTAGATACCATTAATTGCAACAAGTCTGGTTCAGCTCCTACAAAAGGATGCCACTTAGGTCTCTGGGAACCGAGACAGACGTTTTGAGTTCATTTAGATGCTTAGACTGCTCCCCCTAGACAGGGATCTTAAAGTTGGGACGAGCAAGGACAGCACTGAGGATCAACCCAGCACCTCTCAGATGGGAGAAGGTCCTGGGTTCGGCTCCCAGACATGGACCTGCCTGTAAATCCCTCGTCAAACACACACTTCCAGATGTTTCATGAAGTTAGCTTCAAAGCCATGTAGCATGAGCTACATCTGGACAAGGACTAGGAAAACTAGTGGACTGCCGACAACATGGTGAAATTCCTCAACGCCACACCAGCAGACAACAGCAGAACTAGCTTTTGCTTTTTGCTCCCAATACTCAGATGAAGGGAATCAGGGCATTTAGTATTTGAAATTAACCATTAGTCAGCAGAAACCTGACACCACATTCCCCTCTCCGGTTGACAGATAAAAAAGACCTGCATGCAAATGGCGTAGAAAAGGTTTCCAAATGGCACTGCATTGGCACAATGTACCAATTGCCTTCAAACAGGAGGCCTGCTGCAATTCATCAGAAACTGAACTTTCTTCTGGATTCTTGAAACTTTTTTGATCTATCAGACTGGCTGGCAAAAAGCCCAACTCAAACACAGTATATCAAATGGAGTGGTCTTGGCCAAAGGGTTGAATAAAAGGTCAGTGACCTTCATGCTTGAATGAATGTGCTAACAAGTTAGACCTGATGACTGCTGCTGTCATTATTGTAACAGAATGGGGTTTGTTTACGATGACTGGTGTAAGATCTATTTAGCTATTGACTTAGTACCTTTGGAAAGAAGAGTCTTCTCAATGCAAATGTAAATGTAATGTTGCAAATGTAAAAAGCACTCAATCACATTTACGTAAGACTTTCTTGTAGTGTGTAGTGTCTAATTTTAGCAACAAAGGGGTTGGGAAGAAAGAAAACAGGTCCCCGTAAAAACACACACACGCAGAGCGCATGTGTGTACATGTAGTGTGCATGTAGTGTGTGTGTGTGTTTGCATGTGCTTTGTCCAATCATGCATCTGTATGTTCATTCAGGCAGAATGGCGGTGCTGCTTTTGATGCAATTCATCTCAACTGATAACACTATTAAATTCTGCTCAGATGCGTGCTTGTACACACTACATTACAATTACAATTAGGTCATTTAGCAAACGCATGGAGCAGATAGGGGTTAGGCATCTTGCTCAAGGATGCTTATAGGGGCTTCAACACCAGGAATCCTGTTCAGGTCAAATGTAAATGTGTTGTGATTGAGTGGTTTTGTCCTTCAGTGCGCTTATAGAGCGTGCTTTAGAGAGCTGCATCGTTAAAATTACAGAAAAAAGAGACAGAACACACACACACAGACACACACACACTCCGTATGGATGTGAATCCACGGAGTCCGTGGCCTCATGCCTGTCCTTCCCGTCTCCACAGCGAGACAGGAGGCGGCTAGCACGGACTGTCACTGCTCACGAGATATGATATGATAAGGGAGGCCATGAAGCACAGGCAGAGGGCACTGGTAGAGTCCTGAACAGATCTGTGTGTTTTGGTCACAGAGGGGAGAGGCGTTTTCCCCAACAGACCAACCACAAATCCACACCTGGTTTCATGTATTTGGATGTATTTGTGGACAAAGTGGAAATATGACTCCTGGACAAAACGGTACATTCTTTCTTGCTAAAGGACTTTGGCTGGAGCTAATGTGGCCGCCAACAGCAGACCACCCCCCCTCCCCGCCCCCCGCAGAGCTGGGCTTGCTTACTGCACCTGCAGCGTGATGTTGTTGATGTTGCTGGGGTCGATGGCAGAGATCTGCATGTTGGGACACACCAGGCTGGCGGGCGTCAGCTGCAGGTGGATGCCTTCCAGCGTGGCCAGGCCGTCGGACAGAGACACAGTCAGGTCTCCGCTAGCTGCAACACACACACACACACACACACACACACGAGGCAAAGTCGAGCTGTTTGAGTGATGACCCTCAAAATCAAGTGGTTCACAAAACAAGGATTCACGATGGCATGAAGCATAAAGCATACTGTATCAACTATACGTGAATTACAAATATATCATATAAACAACCATGAAGGCCATTAAAATGGATACAACTAAATTAAATATTACTTAAATTCTTTTTAAAAATCTCTTTTTGTCGTACTTTTTTTTAAATGTTATCTCCTGACCCCCCAAAAGAATCCTATTTAAATACATTAATGTGATTCTAACCCTAACCCTAACCCTAACCTAACCTAACGCTAACCCTAACCCTAACCCAGTGGGTTAGAAAACCCACTGGGTCTAATCATTAACAACATTTACTCAAAGTTCCTCAAATTTGTGTGTGTCTGGCAGAGCAGAGAGTCGATACCTGACCCCCACAGAGCCCCGAGGACACACTAGGCTTTAGTCTCTCTGCACCAGCCGGCACTGAGGGGTGCAGGACAGAGTTCATATGTTGTGTGAAATATTCTAAAAAGGACCTGTACACACAAAGTGCGAACGAGTCACAGAACTGAGCAGAATTGAGACCCGGACGTGTCAGACACCCGCCTCCCCTCTCTCAGCTCTCCGGGAGCTGAGAGAGGGGAAATTAAATCCACGGCTGCCGCTTGGAAAGTCGCGCGGCACGCTCCACAAACAGGGATTAGAGCTGCAACAGGCAGGAGCTCGCTTACTGTTAAAACCCCAACAGCCCGTTGTCATCAGCGGCATTCCCTGCCCAGCGCCCACCCGGACTACCTAAACCAGATTCACACCGCAAAAGCAGCGTCCAAAAGTGACGAATATGCCCCCCCCCCCCCTTCTTCTCGAATCAAGCCACCTAATGTGACTGTTTCTTATCTGATCAGATCAGCCGCTAGCAGCCACTTAGCTGTTCTGCTCTCTGGACTCACTTAACAAACATTAGGAAAAACTACACCAATATTCTGAAGGTAACACCCATTCCCGGATCAGCAGAGGGCGTTGAACAAACTGAATAATACGTGGGATGTGTTCGAGGTCAGAGAGAATCAGTTCCTGATCAATTAGAGGGTTTGTGTGAATGGATGGAAATGGCTGGCTCGTTTGGACACGCCTCGGCACAAAATGTGTATGCAACATTGGGAGCATGCACGCGCACGCACACACACACACACACAGTCTTATCGTGCAACATTTGTCTCCTAGGACTAGACTCTGCACCTGCTCCAATTTCACCCTGCGTGTGTGTGTGTGTGTGTGTGTGTGTGTGTGTGTGTGTGTGTGTGTGTGTACATGCGTGCATGCATGTAAGAGCGTGACAGTACGTGACGTGTAGGAGAACCCACCAGGCAGGATGGCCTGCCCCACCAGGCCTTGCTGTAGAACGTTCTGGTCAAACTGCCCGGTGAGCACCTGGTTGGCAGGAAGGTAGATGTTGGAGTCTGTGGCGGGGTTCTGGAACAGAGCCATGGGCTGAAGGGGCTCTGACCCGGTCTGCTGCTGGCCCTGGCCCTGGCCCGTCTCCGGGTCGGGGCCCTGCCCGGCCTGACCCGCGGCGTTGGAGGATGACAACGCCCTCTTGGACCTCCTGGCCTCGCTGCTGGGCCGGTAGTGACACTGGATGTGGGTCTTGCGGTGGCCCGAGGTGCGGAAGCGGAGCTCGCAGAAGGGGCACTTGAAGGGCTTGGAGCCGGTGTGGAGGCGCATGTGCACCTTCAGGCTGCCCTTGGTGGAGAAGGAGGTATTGCACATGTGGCAGTCGAAGAGCTTCTGACCTGCAAACCACAAGGGGCCGTGAGCACAGATATACTCTGAGGCTAGCCAGGTCCCCCGAACAGGGCGTTGAACAGACTGTTAAACAGCGAGACACACTGTTTAACAATACGTGGGATTTGCTCGAGGTCAAAGAGAATGAGTTCCTGATCAATTAGAGGGTTTGTGTGAATGGATGCAAATGGCTGGCTCGTTTGGATACGCACGGTTTTCAACCCACATGCAAACCAGAGGGTCCGTGAGAGATAGCAGGTGCTCAAAACAATAGCGCAGATTTACTCTGAGGTTAGCCAGGTCTCCGGAAAACTATGTTCAAAAGAATAAAGTTATTACAATGATTCTGACCCAAAGATTTGTTTTATTATTACTCCAACGCGCTCGATATTCAACCGGTGCGCTAATCAAAAGAGCGGCATTGGAGAATTGGATCTCATTACCGAAATATAAAAGTTAATTAAAACTCTGGCAAGGCAAATACCATGCACTGAACCTTTGATGAGAAAACGGGATAACCCTTAATGTGCCCATACTTCTCATTTATCAAGTAGATGTGTGTGTCTGCAGGCCCGTGAGCAGGCCACAGTAATTACAGAGGTAAAGAGGTTGAGAGTGATAAGAACTCTCTCATTTCTGTTGAACGAGCGCTATACCTCATTAATCACGCACAACTACTAGAGGCTGTTGTGTGTGATTATCTGGCTCGGCATAATGACAAAAATAATATGCGCGATTTAAGGATGTTGTCCCATGCAGGCCATTGCTTCCCTTCATAAGATAAGTACAAATAAAGAGCCGTTTCCTCACACAAAGTTCTCTGCGAGTTACAAGGTGGCGGTTTAGCGTACATATTGTGTCGCATCGCATGGCGGCTCATGTTTTCGCAGTGTTGCTTTGACACCTTGTCTTGCTACACGAGTGATGCTGGGCGAGTTTCAATTTGTAAAGGTACTTTTGGGACTGGGACTATTTTCTGTGTACCGTATATGAATCAGTCCGCCTCATAGTGCTAATTTATGTCCAGCAAGCAGTGAAGATAATGATAGCTTGCCTTCAAAGTTATGAAATAACATCTCAGGTATGTCAAGGTAGGGTGCACTGGCATTATATTTCAGTTTGTAACGCCCATAGTATATTAAAATAAAACATCAGATGAGGAGAAACAAGGAAATTCCCCTTAATATCACCCATCCAATTATGTAGGAGAATCACCCATAGACCCTTGAGGGCCATGGCAGACCAGACAATCCATCCACCCGCTGATCACCACTCATCACCCTCCCCAGCTGATACGTGACAACCTGGCTCTCTGACCTGTGTGCGTCTTCACGTGACAGTCCAGCGTGGACTTGACTGTGAAACTCTTCCCACACTCCTCGCACTTGAACGGCCGCTCGCCCGTATGGATCCGGATGTGCCTGGGCGTTTGGACGGAGGGATGAGCAGACAGATAAGAGAGAAGAGAGGAGGGAGATGGGGGGGGCTTGTCAGTGTTGTATTGAGATGACGATAGCTTTGACAGATGAGGAGACATGACACGGTGCACAGTATCCATCAGAGCTGTCCTGTCCTGTCCCATCTCCCCCCCCCCCCACCCCCACCCCCACCCCCTTCCACCACCACCACAATCTCTGCTTATCTGCGCCCCACTCAGAATTATACAACCACCGCAGCCTGACTCAGTAAGAGGAACCTCGATAAGAACTCTCGTTGTGGAGGGAAACTCGACAGGGCTCGACAGGGAGTAACTTCACAATTCAACCACTTTCAAGGGCCTCCTGTCAAGTCAGGAAAACAACACTGGAAAAAAAGGCAATTATTGCCTGAGCTTAACTGTGTAAGGGGGTTGTAATGATCTTTAAAACTCAATACAAAAGTCTAATTCTAATTAGTGCATGGTAATTAAGTCCCCCGCTTTAAGGAAGTATTCTTCACAAAAGAAGCAAAGTGCTCTGAACTGCAGTGTACTTTTTACTCAATTTACATTAGCCTTCCAGTGTCTCCATGACAACCAGAAAAGCAGAACAGATAGCTGCTAACTCCGCTTTGTGTGAACCTCCCTGAATGAGTTCCTCCTCTTTGGAACATAACATTGCACTCTAACGCTAATCTGACCTTCAAGCTAATGTCACTCCCCCGCAGCAAAGGCATTTATTAACATGAACCTGATGGGGAGTTTGTTCCCACCGCTGCTCTGAATATGCCAATGCTCCTTTGAAAGGCTAAGATAGTGGCTTTTGTTTCTAAAACATTATCTAACCAGCTGTAGCCTGCAGAATTTTATTTGGGATATTGGCATGCCTTATGGGAGCAGTGTGGTCTCTATTGGGTTTCTGGCCCCCTGAAAGTTGTGTGCCGCTGTCAACAGAGGCCGAAGTTTGATGCTGCGCTCACACTGAATGATTACCATGAGCTGTAAGATAATATTTCACTTTATGTGTGATGAATGTTTCACTTTTTGAAGTCAATTATGGAAAAATACTGTCCACGATACACATTTTTTTTAGATGCTGTGTGTGTGTGTATATATATATATATTTGAACTTTGCTTGTCTAATCTTTACTAATGTACTGCACTATTTGAATCAATTCTAATCTAAATTAATATAATGTAATTTACAATCAAACAAATCCAATCTAATATAATTGCATGTAATCTAAACCAATCGAACCTAATTTCGTCCAATCTGATTCATTTGAATCAAATCTAATCCAATGTTATTTTCATCTAATCCGATCCGCTATGATCTCCAGGAGGCCTACCTGACCAGGTCACTGGGCTTCTTGAAGCTCTTGGGACAGAAGCTGCAGCAGTTGGCGAACTTGGGCTCGGTCTCCAGCTCCACGTTGCGGTCCTTGATCTCGCTGATGCGGTCCCGCTCGGCGGCCGACTGGGACAGCACCCGCTCCGACACCGAGGCCTGCTCCCCGGGGTCCTTGGCCAGCTCCGCCGCCTGCTCCTCCGTGAACGTGATGATGTCGGCGCCCCTCCTCTTCGCTGCGCGCTGCTCGCCGCCCTCGTCCTCGTCCTCGTCGTCCTCGTCCTCCGCCTCCTCCTCCTCCTCGATCTCAGTGCCGTCCAGGCCGATGACTGGGGGGATAGGACAGGTGTGGTCAGGGCAGGTGAACCGGTCGGTCACGGCTTTAAATGACGACGAGGAGGGTCGTTCAGTTTAGCGGGTAAATATTGCAGGGTTGGGTTTGTTTCATGCACGCACACTGTGTCGGTTATGGCAGGTAACTTCATGCATTTATAAAGTTTGAACATAAAAAAAATGGCAAAACAATACATTTGGCAAAAAGTTAGCATCTGGAAATGTAGCTGGTGATTGGTCGATAGTTCTGTGGAGCTGGAGTAAAGTAGAGCAGAGAGCCATCGATCACATTACCAACGCCATTATGCTATAAGGCTAGAAACCAAGATGCAGACATCTTGGATATTGTACTAAAACTCTGCACTGGCTGATTGCATTGATTCAACCTATAACCCCCTCCCATGAGAGAACACGAACAACCACTACATCTCATGGGACATAGAGTGTGTTTGCTGTGGTGTCTCCATACGTCTGTCCTCCACCGCGTGCTCCTTCTTCATGTGCTTCCTGTACAGCAGGTTGGTCCGGAAGCTCTCGTCGCACGCCGAGCATTTGAAGGACTTAACGTGGATGACGGTGTGGCGGTTCAGACTGCCGTTGGTGGTGAATGACGCATCGCAAACATTACACTTGAACGGCTTGACGCCTGTCACGGGAAGACGGAGGGAGAAGTCTTGATTATCCGTACAGACCCAAACCCCCGACCCCCGACCCCCGTCTCACAGCCACACACACACACACGCACACACGCAACCTTCATCCCGGTTTTCGTGTAATGTGATTGAACCTGACTCGACTTGAGCCCTCAACCAGACAAGGAAACTGTCAAGAAAAGCTAAATCCCATGCAGGCTGTAACTGAGTGGGTCTCACCTGTGTGTGTGTTCAGGTGGGACTTCAGAACCCCCGCCGACACGAAGGCCCGTCCACACAGTTGACACCTGTACGGCTTTTCTCCGGTGTGCGAGCGCACGTGCTGCTTCAGGTGGCTGGACTTCTTGAAGGCCTTGCTGCACCAGGTACACCTGACAGGAAACACAATGTTCATGGCCGGGTGTGTCCAGGCACGACACTGATCCTCCCCCAAACAGTCAAGAATCACTCTAGCATCTGTTTATTCTTGCTAGACTTACTGCCCCTTATTTCCAATTCTCTCCACACAAGCATAAATATTCACTTGAGGAACGATAGGATCTGAAAGATATCAAGCGACTTATTTTTGGTATTTTCTGTATCGCTGCCTGTCTCCCTTTCCCAGGCTCTTGTGATCAGCATGACGGAGAGCACTGATGCATTCTGGGATGAAACAGGAGGTCCAACTGATTAAGACGTGAACACAAACATCCAGCCCAGTGTTGTGTTTTTTCCTGTGCTATGCTGCCATTGTGCGCGTGCACGGGAGTTATTATGGGTGTATTCCAAAGGTTAAAAAATAAATCACCTATGAATCTTTAGGATATGAATTTGTAGGAATGTGAAACCTGAAAGAGAAGATGTTCTTTTGATAATAATTTCGCAATGGCCAAGTGAGGTGACATGATTTATTGCTGCATCTGCAGAAAATAGGAAATTCAATGTTTCCAAAAGCTTCCATTGTGATAGTACTGATAGTAATAGTGCACCTTAAAAGCCACAGGTGAAACAAACCCAATGTAAACAAGGCAACACAAACACACACACACACTTTAACTCCCAAACACAACAAGGGAAAACGGAAACCTGTAGGCTCTCTTGCTGTTGTCCTCGTCGTCGTGAAAGCCGGGCGTATCGTCTGGCAGCTGGAGGTCTGGCTGTCCAGCCTGCTGAAGGAGATCACTGGTCTGGAAGAACAGAGCAGAAAGAGCCACTCTCAATCTCTTCTCCACTAGTCTGAGAAGCTCTGTGGGGGGTGGGGGGGGTGGGGGTCTGGTCCAGAACTCACCACCTCCGAGCTAGAGACGTGCAGAAGGCTAGGCGCGTGGTAGCTGGAGGAGAGGGCCTGGGATTCAAGGGTGCTGGAGTCCTGCAGCTGCTGGACCGTGGAGAACTGAGGCTGGCCGAAGCCTTCAGAGATGCTAAAACCTGCAAGAACCACAGAACCACAGGAACCACAGTGTTTACTGTGTTTCACAGTGTTTACAGTACACCGTAAACATGGTATACACTGTAAATACACTGTAAATGCATTTACCATGTCTAGTGTGTGTGCTGGGTTTCCAGTTTTACAGCGGGATTTACAGAAAAACAGGAATAACTGTTTTCTCCGCTAAGAGACAGTCAATATTTATCATTTTAAAACACATTGACACATCGAAACTTTATAATTGCAATATGCTCAGAGCAAAGTCAATTCCCAGACAGTGCACATTTGTATTTTGTAAGACGGGACCTAATGACCTAATGTTTCCCTCTGGGAAAAGGCTTCATAACGCCAAATTGTTCCATAGTGGATCTACAGCTCTGCAACAGTTGCATTTGAAAAGGTTACTGGTTAATGGTGATTGACTTTGATGAATTAAGGCCTGAACCCACAATATAGCTGCCCAGCATGACCCAGCAAAACAACACCTAGTTATACTATTTCAAAAGCACTTTATACCGCATCCATATTAGAGTGTACAACGCTGTCATTCATAGGGATTCACAGGCATTAGAAGGGCAATACAGTTTAATCTAATCCTTATGAATGCTTCTTTATAACACCTGTTCAGAGTCAACAATAAGTAGCTTGGAATTCTGTCCCGATCGGAGGTGCTACTGCCGGACAACGGAAAAGCCAGATGTCTCATGCAGATGATTGCTGTCAACGGGCCCTGGCTCTCCAGCAGCTATTATCCGAAGTCTTCCTCGGAGATACAGCCCTGGCAGCACCAGCAACGAGCTGGCGCACTGGGAAGTTGGGCACGTTACGTGGCTGGTTAATGCAGTGGCCATATGCTGGCGAGAGCTAGCTTGGCTGGGCGTCCCACCAGGAGAGAGACAGAAGCACAGAGAGAGAGAGAGAGAGAGAGAGAGAGAGAGAGAGAGAGAGAGAGAGAGAGAGAGAGAGAGAGAGAGAGAGAGAGAGCTGGACTGTTCTAGCAGTCGTACCCCCAACAGATGACAGAGTGGAACGGGAAGATTTGGTTGCTTATTTTGTCATTCTTTAGGTTGGAGGAGACTTCATTTTGTTATTTTTGTTTATATTTTCCCTGATAGTTCCTATCTGTGCTTCGCCGGCTACGCAACATGTCTGTGTGGTATTGTGCCACTTTATTAACCATCTTCATTCACTAATACAACCGTTTAGAAGCCATCAACATTATATAAAGTCTAAATGTGAACAGAAATGAGAAATATTGCATTTACATCGAAAGTTTCACAAACTGACAATAATAATTTTGTGCACGTGTATGGGTGTGTGTGTTGCTTGTACCTTGTGCTAGTGCTTGCTGGTCAAACGTGGGCTGGGGGAGTGTCTGCGTTTCAAAATGGGTGATATTCTGAGGCAAAGCATGCTGGGAGGTTCCATAGGAGTCTGTAAGCACAAAGGCAGACAGTTTCTATTCATTAGACAGCAATTAGCTGGCAGAACAGCTGTTCAGAGCAGAGCTGAGGTAAGAAGTCAAGGACTCAGCTGAGAGCAGCTGAGCCTCCCGGCATGCAATGCTCTGCCACAGTCCCTCGGGGGAGGGACAGACATGAGGTCTTTAGGACAGCGCTGCAGCGCTGTCTGTTCTCCAGCAGGTGAGACAACATCGACAGCTTGTCTCCAGCTCAGGGGAGACGCCACGGATTTTCACCCTGCGGCCTCTTAAGGAGAAAATGGCTGGGAGAGAGATAAACCAAGCAAGGGAGAGAAAACTATTTAAATCTCTCTCGCCAGGGGGGACCCGGCTCAGCTAAGACAGAAAGGAGTAATATCCACTTTCTCTTGATCCCATAGACACATATCTGAAAGAGCAAATATAGGAGACAAGGCTATCTAATCTGCTCAGGGGGTATATTAATATAAAGTAAGAGAGCAGAAAGTTTTACTATGAATAAAACAACACCTATGATCTATGAAATATTAAATTATTATTATTACATCATCCTTGGAGGGCGAATCCAGTTTCTTTCTAGGTATTACATTTTTTTATTCGAACCTTTTCATTGTGAAAATGTAAAATTTTAGTGACTAGGGACCAAGAGTCCCTTAGTATGCAGGGCGAATGTGGTCGATATTTTATTTAAATGTTCTGAAATATTCAAACTCAAGGTCAGGAACATTGAGCTGAACTAGTTCAAGTCATGCAACATGATTAATGTGAATGTGAATGTGTGTCTCGGCAAGAAAGCACAACAAAGGTTTATCCTTGGCGCGGGGGAGCCTTGGTGCAGCGCTTCAAAACGGCTCCCAGGCCTCCACTGATTGGACTAGAGCATTCTAGACCAGATTGTTCTCTATAGAGACTACACCTCACATTACAGGCACTCACAACCTAATCAATTCATGAGCTCCATAAACCCCTCACACTGTGATAGCATAGCGATGATATCTAAATATCATTTATCGTGGATATCCATCCTTCCCCCAGATACACGACAGTTATAGTGTGTATAATAAATTGGTATAATGATATTATAGTTATAATGGTATAATGTATCACTTTTAAGGGTACTGACCGAATTACGTCGGTACTACATAGTAGCGATTCACGCAAAATCAATCGGTGCCAAATTTCGGCACCGCATATCACCGGCACGGCATAAAGTACTAATAAGGTGTATATGGAGCCATAATTGGCATAAACACAGGGGAACGTCTGATTGGATCCTTACCCTCTCCTTGCACCAGTGGCTGACCGTTCAGCTGTGTCTCCAGGGTCACCTGTTGGTCGCCGGACAGCACCTGCGCCCCCCCGAGTCCCAGCATGCTTTGCTGCTCCGTGGTGGGAGGGACCTGTTGCTGCAGGCGGTCCTCCTCCATCTCCACCTGGATGTGGGTCACGGTGGTGCCGCCCATGGGGTCGTCCGACGCCTGGGGCTGCAGCTGCTGAGCAAGCTCGTATCTGTATGTTATATGGGGGGAGAGGGGATGAATACTGTTGAGATCATGGACGTGTCATAAGAACTGAATAAGGCGTCCAAAATACTGTTGAGATCATGGACGTGTCA
>JAODLI010048601.1:0-16793 GCA_027575585.1 Percopsis omiscomaycus | reverse complement strand
GCAACACACTTCCAGAATATAAGTGGGAAGTCAGTGTGTGAAACTGATGACATCTATGACATGTTGAGACATTTGACTAGTCAGGAGAGGATGGCAGATTACTTCTGTGAGGAATCTGCTGTAAATGTTCTTATGCTACTGTGCATGGAAACTCTTTCGGCAGCTCATGTTGGTTTATTGGTTCCCTTTCTAGATCAATTTGATTTTACTTGTACTTGTACTGTACACGATATTTAGCTCATGAAATAGAATTAAAGTACAGCAAGTAGTAAATGTAGTGAATGTAGTTTTTTAATATTAGATCAATTATAAATTATGAAAGGATCTCATTGTTTCAAATAGTACTTTCCATCAAATACTACTAGTGTACATGTTAATATTATAAAAAAAAAAAAAATCAAAAGTTGAAACTTTACTAGCCTCCCCGTGTTTTTCCATGTTGTCAGCGTTGGCCAAATTCCACCATTACATATGCCTACCAAACCCCCGACACCAACAGTGGCAGTCTGCGATGTCGCCATGTGTGTCTCTGGTAAGAGAAGGCCATGGGTTAGACCCCACACATTAGACAATGGCTTCCCAGTGTTTATAGCCCTGAATGACATTATTCATAGACGTATATAATAACCGCTTTTCTTTTTCTGCGAATAATTGTCTCTCCAAATATAATAGGGCTCTAAATGGGGAGCAACCTTTTGGTTGTTAATTGTAACTAAAATAAATTCATTGTTGGCAACTGTCTAAGGACAAACAAAACCCTTTGCTTAAAACAGTGCCACTTGGGGTGAGCGGAGGCAGTATATTGGCCATGTGAGACTCAGAAAGCAAAGGGCGAAAAGAACATGGAATACCGGGTCTCTGCACAGTTTACACCTTAAACCTTTTCTTAGGAGTAAGTACGATTATGGAAAAGCTGTTATAGAGTCTTTGTTGGGGTGTGTTTTGGCGTGGCAACACGGTCTTTTCAGGATGCTGACTTAACTATGGGGACAGCTACAAGGTGAGCATTAAGTGTTGCCACAATGGTAGCTCAGTGTTGTGACATTTAAGAAACAGCGATGAGGTTTATGATCTGTGATTCTAATCTTAAATCTAAAGGGCCATTTGGGGTTTTATAGTAGTTACGGATTCCTATCGTGACAGGAATGACCAAATAAGCCCTTTAGATGTGGTCCAGCTGAGAGATACACTCAGTTAAGTAGATTAAAAAGTCTTACCAGACTAGTCTGTCAAGGTGCAAACCAGAACGTCTTTAAAGAGGAATCCCCATCTTCAGACTTTAGATGGAATCATCTAAAGCAAGACTGCAGGAACCATTGTAAGCACAACTAGTGCTTGGGCCCAGGCTGGAACAGATGGATAAATGGTATTGTAAACAATAAGTAACACATCTTTATGGAAGTCAGTTGCAGCTAATGACTGTTATCCTTTAGTGGTCTTGTTCCCTTCAAAGATAGGATCACCATTTGACACTAAAGGCTACAATGAGTAGTGATTAAGTTTATTCCATTTATCTAGCGATACACTGTTCAATGAGTTCTGTTCTATTAAGCTGTTAATAATTTTGATTGATTGTCAGTAGGTAGAGATAAGGGTGCATGTTATCAGTGCATGTATCATATTGCTACACTTTTATATGCCGTGGTCTTCAGGCCTCACAAGGTGAAAGAGAGGGCAGTGGAACTTTGCACAGGGCTCTGAAGAACAACGCTGTCATATTTTCCAAACTCCACTTTTTCTTTTTTTCTTTCCCTTTCTCTTTTGTCTCTCTCTTTCCATCTTACACACGTTTATATATACAATTACATACAGACACATCCTCGCATAAAATTCAGCTTCCTTTTCATCTTTTCCACAGCACCAAGAGAAAACAAAAGCCAGCTAGTCCAAACAGCGAACAGGGGAAACTAGATTCCTGCTGCACCAACATGGCAGACCATAAGTAAGTGGGAGAATGGAGCTGCGGTGTCTTAGAGTAGGTTGTGTGTGTGTGTGTGTGTGTGAACCTGCTGGAACATGCAAAACATACTGTATACAATGTGTGTGCTGTTTTGATACCTATTTAGTGTACTCATGAATTCCACGTTTGCACTGCAACCCACCTTTTTTTTTTTTTTAACTGCATAAGCTTTGACTCTAGCTTGCATTGGGAAAAGCCAGAGACAAATTGGCAAGCTGTGTCTTGTTCCTAGGGCAAGAGGGACTGCGTTATTTATATGGTAGAGGTGTGTATCATAGAGTAAATCTAGCAGATCAGGATCTGATTCATATTTCGTACCAGAAAGTTATTATGAAACAATCCTTTGCGTATAAGCTCAATATACAGCAGACATTCCCTCATTCCCAAGGTTGTTCGTAATACAAAAAAAAACAGACTTTCGTATAGTTGCTTATGTGCGGACAATTTGCTTAGAAAGAGAGAGACGTCCTCAACTGTGAAATAACCAGCACTCTATGGAAAATAAGTTTGGCTAAAGCGCTTTTATCAGCGAACACACAGGTAACATGTATGTATTTCTAGGTAATGAAGGTGGAAGGAAAAATATAAGAAGAAAATAATAGCAGTAATAATCCAAATTAAATATCAATTAAGTATTTTTATTTCTTGTCCTTAGAATTAGCCCAGCGAGTGGATTTGTGAGGCCTCGTATATCTTAATTATCATCAATATTGTCGGCATGCTAGATGCTTATCTGATGTCGGCTCTCCCATTTACAGGAACAATGAGGAGGACTTTAAGGTCCAGACAGCCAAGCATCCCAGCATCGGCACCGTCCCCTTACGGCCGCCCAGCGAACACTCCAAGGACCGGGCGTCCAAGAGGCTTTCCTCCGAGTCCAACGGGACCAGCGAGGGGGGCGTCGGGGCGTCCACGCCCGTGGAGGTGACGGCTTTGGAGGAGTCATTTCGGCGCTTCGCCGTCCACGGCGACACGCGCGCCACGGGCAAAGAGTTGCACGGCAAGAACTGGTCCAAACTCTGCAAGGACTGCGGAGTCATCGACGGCAAAAACATTACCCTCACCGATGTTGACATCGTCTTCAGCAAAGTGAAGTAAGGCAACCACAACCACTGTGCACTGTGTGTTTCAGTAGTGGGTAGACAGCACACATACACAAGTGCTCATTATTATATTTATTTAGTTGCATTTGTGTAAATTGGACTGTATGTTTGGTTTGACATTTTGTGTTCATGTGGCAGGAATAGGAAATAGTATAAAGGAATTAAGAAATTGTACTGTAACAATGCAGTTCCTTTAGTAATGAAGGTAAGTACTCACTACTTTCAGGTCAGGAGTCTCTATAACGTTGTAATGATCAAATATTTAATTTAGGGAAGCTACAGCGCATAATTGAATTGCACACAGTTTCATGTTAAAAGCAAACGCTGAAATAATGTTTTGACCGCAGCTAATACAGAGCTGTTGGAGCTGTCTCTCGCAAAACTGAAGCCAGAAGGTGAGGGGTCGTGATGGCTCCCGGTTTCTCCTCAGGTCCAGTGGAGTCATCCTTTACATCAAGGTTTAAGTGGAGCAGAGGCTAATAATAAGCATTGACCTAAATAACATCTCGCCAGTAAATCCTTTGTTCAAACTCTTTGGTTGTGTAAAAAAAAATGCTGATTGTTGCAACAAAAAACAAAATGGATTGACAAGGATAAGCGACACGTACTGTACACCTTGAATACTCTAAATGAACTTTCCCTTTCTTTTAACAACAGCAAGCTAGAACATATGATTAGTGTATTAAAAGGGACAAAGCTTGAGGGTATTGTGTGTGCGTGTATTGCGCATGGTCATTTCAGTGCTCTTCACTCATGCATGAAGCTGTTCTGAATTATTTTCATCCTGGTTGAACACTGAGAATACAGATTATTTTGCAAGACAGCGTCTGAACAGTGTGGCTAGCCTGTGACAGTTGTCGCTAGCCTGTCCAGACATCGAAAAGACACGAAAGAAGTAGTGGGATTTTCCATCTTCTGCGTGTGTTGTAAACTACACTACACTACACTACACTCAGGACCCCAAAGGGGTTTGTAACGATATGGTTCTACTTAGAACTTTCAGTGTCACAAAGCACTCAGGCTATGGCTGCCCTTGACACTTGCATGCACCATTTGCTTTTCCCAATATAAATATACAATTTACAATCACAATTTGTTCATTTAGCAGTTGGTTTTATCCAAAGCGACTTACAGTGAGTACAATTACAAATATTAAGGTGCAGATAGGGCATGTTGCCGGGCATCATCTGTGTATCGTGACAAAAATCACTACAGCCTGGAGAGTGATGGTACGTTTGAAAGGAATGTTAGCATTTAGTGTCCTGTCTGGACACGCATGAATGAACTGCATCTTTGGGTGGGTGAGATTTAGTGTTATGTTATACTGTATAAAACTAATGCATTAAGAACAAAATATTGGGCAATTTTATGCCTCATGTATTTATAACTCAACATGCTATTATATTCCAGTCATTATGCACTGCCATAGCCAAAAGAGGAGGTTTGAAAATACTTGTGAAATTGCATACGCTCCTAGCTCCAGGACCAAGGTTTTACTTACTGTATGATCCTGTATTGTCAAGAATGCATTTTTACCCAGCCCTAGAACTCTGTACTATCCAGGCTTCTGTGTTCAGAAGAACAGGAGAGGAGAATCCTGACAAAGTGTGTATATTTTTAATCCAGGCAGAGGAGCAGGAATGGATTGGGGGATTCTGATTCCAAGTGTCTGAGCTAGGGAGGGCTGCCATGGCAGATGCAGATCTAAAGTTTCCTTTTAATTACAGTCAGAGCTCCTAGCCAGCACATAAAGAATGAAACAGTTTAATGAGCGCTGTCTAATAGCAACATGGCTCAATAAATCCTGTTATTTGCGATGGTACTGTCTACTGTACAACACTGGGACACAAATGGCCCCAGCATAAACAATATTTAATATGGAAGTCTTATATTAATTAATTTGTTGCATGTTCTCATGCTTTATATGGGTTTGGTTGAACTTTGTGCTCATTTGTAACATCACAGCTGTACTCTCTCATTTAACTTTCTGTAGAGTGCATAGATGGAACACAAGCATAAGCAAAAAATTACCTATTTAACATGCATTAAATATCTGCTGTGGCATTTTTATACTCTTGAAATGTCTACTTTTGTCATATAACCCTTTTAAATTCTATGCTGATTTGGTGTTTATTTACTTGATTCACTAGAACCATCTGCCTACTCATGAGGTTCTAGAAGTTTAAATGGGGTATATTTGCAGAAGAGAGATTTGTCTTTCTGCGTGGACAGAAAACATCAACTGGAAGTCCACTTTCCCTCCTGACATTAGACAGTGATGCCGTTGAGGAATGGGGCTCTCAAATGTTTAACACTGAGAGATGGCCCAAGCAAAGCAACTCACTGCAGGAACCAAATTAATAATAAACCCAAACATCCTTGTTTACTTTACTACCTTGTTACTATGACAGTAGGTTGCCCAGGGAAACCGCTGGCTTTATAGACTGTTGTTTAGGTGATTTATCACCACAGCAAAGGCTGTTTGTGTTTGTGTTACTATGCACTTTAACATGGAAGTGAATTGGGCAAAGGGCCATGAACAACTGTAGCCCTCTGAGAGGTTGAATGAGATTGGCAAGCATGATCTGGCTCATGACTGAAAAGCTTGACTGTGTTTATAGCATTATCTGTAATAATTACAACCGTCATAAATGAAATAAAACAGTGAGAACATCAAGCAGCTAGCAGTATTTTTTAATGAAATAAGATCATAGCGGTGAACTACTGTCTACTGTTTATGCAATATCGTCTTTAAACTCCTGTAATCAAGTCAAGTCAAGTTTATTTATATAGCCCTGGATCACATTAAAGTCTCAAAAGGGCTGTGCACTCCCACATTAAGCATGGAAACAAACAACACCTAGCTTATCCTCAAATCGGGCAAGGGAAAAGTCCCAGAAAAACTTTTGGGAAGGGACAACAAAGGGAGTCCAACCCTTCCAGGATGCATTAGGTCTTCTTCATTGCAAGGCCTGCGGCCCCCTGTGGTCCCTGGTGGCCTTCAGTGCATCACATCACGGAATGGATTGGAATGATTAGGTAATCTGCTGTGCTACATTTATTTTTCTATGATTTTGGAGATGAATAGAGATTCAAGAAAGGCCTATAATTGCTAAGGCTGTCAGGGTCCAGACAAGAAGGGGCTTAACCGCAGCTGTCGTTTCCATATTTAGCCTCTTTTCTCCCATTTCAGGAAGAAATCCTGTCGTACCATCACCTTCGATCAGTTCAAGGTAGCGCTTGGTGAGCTGGCTAGAAAAAGGTATAAAGAGAAGACTGGAGAGGAGGCTGAAGTAGAGGTCTACAAGTTGATTGAGGGGAAGGCCCCTGTCATCGCAGGAGTCACGGTAAGACCCTGTGCAGTAAACCCGTGGTTCGTGACATGCAACTTCAGACATACAGGACTACACTAACAATGTGCCTCTCTGACCTTGTCACAGAGGGCCGTGGCTTCTCCAACAGTGAGCCGTCTGACGGACACCACCAAGTTTACTGGGTCGCACAAGGAGCGTTTTGATGTCAGTGGCCGCGGGAAGGGAAAGGCGGGGCGAGTCGACCTGGTGGACACGTCGGGTTACGTGTCTGGATACAAACATGCAGGGTCCTACGAGAAGAAAGTCAACAAGCCTACTCTCAGCAAGCCAATGTGAGAGGAAATAACCAGTAGATCAACTAGGATCATTTTCTATTTCAACAAAAAGTACTCAATAAAAGCACACAAAAAAGATAGGATACATATATTTTCCTGCCCGTCAATTTTTGTTTTTTCGTAGTGCTTGAGATGTTTTGAGTTCCTCTCTGTGAAGTGTGAGAACTGGAAAACCGTTTACATCTATTTTTACAAAATCATCACCAGCTGGGTACATTCCTATCTCATACTGCCGAAGAAAAAACTAAAAGCTATCGATATTCAAACTTTGATATTATGATAGGGCCTTACTAAATAATATATGCACAATGAACAACATGCCAAGAAAAACGAAACAGAGGGAGAGCAGTTAATGAATTTCCATGGAAATAGTTGATTATGATAATAATATTGATTTATTCTTCAATATAAACTCTGCCGGACTTGCCTATGATAAATGAAATCTTGTTGAGTCTTAATCTGCTGTTTATTTCCTTGCTTTACACAAATTGATATTTGAAAATAGTTGGCCTTTAACCAAAAGAACCATTATACAACCTTTGTGTCTACCTTTTCAGTGCTTATAGAAATATTGATAATGAACTCTGCCGTTATCCTTCTTACATTCTTGTGTCCTCAAACCTCCACTTTAAAATTATATTCCTGATATGAGAGCCACTGCAACTATTTGAACATATACAAAAGGAAATTTTGATTTATTTCAGAAGAGCACTAGAACAATTCATTTAACTGAAGAAGGAAGCTCTTAACAGTAAAAAAGAAAAGATGAGCACTGTTGTTTAAGACTGTATTTTTTAGCAATTGCTTGTGTTACTTGCTCATCAGATTTATAGAGTTCTAATATATTTGTGGTAAACTGAATATTTCTAATATTTATAGCCATATGGCTTAATTTAAAACCGGCTTTGTGTTTTTCTCTTTTCTCAAATATACTGCATTTGATTCAGAAGCGCATGGACTATATTAGAGATTAGTCTAACATGTTCTTGTCTGTTTAAACTGCTGTGCCTATTGTGATGACAGAAAGAAATTATATACACTTTTGTTAAAAAAAAGATTGGTATTATTAACATGGGACAAATGATGTCATTAAGTATAAGGTTGGTTAGGATATTGGATGCTAATCTTGACTGAAGTGTAAAACCTAAAGTTATGCATTATAAAGATATATTCTGTAAGTGAATGATCCAATTGCTAATAAGAAATATACTTTTGTAAAACATTTTTTAAACTGTCACACTACCTGTAGTCTCAGCTGGTGAAGAATCATGCATCAGGACATAGTATTAGTGAGCTTTGGTATATATCTAGTATGACCTGTCTTGTGTGCTTGGTGCCAAATACTGTGCATCTTTCCTGTGGAGGAACAAAACTGTATTGTTTTCTAAAATAGCTTTTTTTTAATGTACTATTGTGCCCTGACGCATGCAGTGTGTTTTGGTTCCCGTTTGTTTAATGTGTGCCGATTTGTAGTGCATTATTTAAAATAAAAGCTAAAAAAGAAAAGATAACTGAGACTTTGCTGGTGGGAGGTGTCAATCCAAGCTCTTTTATTGTTATATGTCAACCATAACAAAATATTAACTACTGACATTTAACATGACCAATATTTCACTAAAAACATCAAATACACAACTATCACTCTGTTGTTGGGTTAAAATGAGGTAGCGAGTGTCTATGAGACAACACATTTGTATTTGTATGTATCTCGCCAGTACCAGCCCTAGGGCGTTCACATAAGTCTTTGGTACAGCTGGAATCTGGACACATTCATTCCACTTGAGAATGAATGATGGAGACACAAATTCCCTCTGAAGCTCGACAGACACAATCTTGCCAGTGATACAGGAAAGACATACTGGCCTTCTCATCAACATGTCCTTCCTGAAAAATTGTTTCTTAATATAACAGGCCTGTCACACACACATAAACACAATTTCTTGAATTAATTACTGTTCCCTTAACTGTTGTGTATAGGACTAAATAAACAGTAGATGCAACCTCTGAAAAAAAGAAACAGTAGTTATATACTGTATGTCAACATTCCTAAAAAAACTACATGTAATGTTAATTACTTATAACAACACCATCATCAGACATTCAAGTATTTGGCAATGCCAACCGTCTGTGGAATCTATGGAAATACTAGTTTATAATTCCTGGAGCTCATGCAGATGAGATGTGGATGTACTGATCAGCACAGATGAGCAGTGCCATTTTGTAATTGTGCAGGTTCTCCAAAGCCTTTATGATTTTACACACTTTTCTTCCTCTCCCCTGGTAAACATTCGTTAGCAACCACCAGTGACGTGCCAACAATTGCATACACAAGAACAAAAAATAAATAAAAAAGGGGTTTTGAAAGTAAAATTTGAGCTAAAAAGCTAAATACACCGTATATTAAATATGTTAAATATGACTATAAACAATCTTATTACAGTGTGCATTGAGAGTACTGCAATTCTTCCAGATTTGGCAAATTTACAGTATGTTTTGTAATATGATCTACTGCTGTTATCTAATTTATATGTGAAATGTTTAGATTGTGTGCTCATCTTATTTCCATCATGTCAAAAATGTGTCATCCTTCCTTTATTGGCATTGTCATAGCTTTGTCATCTATTTTCTCACATAATTTAAGACTTCAGACATTCCTGTATTATTTATCCTGACAACAATCTATTTCAGCCCGAGACCACTCCTTTTCTGCTCGTTAGAGCTAGAATCATTTCACCATAATTTCCACAGTAAACGTACTCTCACCAACGGCTCTCTTGCAGCACATTTGCTCCATCTTTAACTTTCTCTGCCTCATGGACCTTCTCCCTCAGCCCTTCTATCTCCTTTCTCAGCTCCTCCACTTCTGTCTGTGCCTCTACGGACATGCATAGAGAGATTCATTGATTAATGTTTACTTATAACTTAAGGTGTGTAGGTATTTTGGATTCGCAGGCCGTTCACTTACCTTTAATCTGAGTAATAGGTGACATTTTCATCAATGATTTTAGATACTGTTGTTCTAATTTGATCAGCTGCTTCTGTAGAGAAACGTTTTCCTGCAGGACAATCCTCAACTGCTCATTTAATTTTCCCTGTGTTGAATTGAACATAGAGGAAGATAATGGTCTATGTAAAGTTTACCTCAAGGAATTGAATCTACTGTAGATTGTTGCTACTGTAGTTCCACTCACAACTGTAGTGTGAGCCTCTTCCAGTTGGGAGCAAACATTATTGACTTCTAATTTATGCTTTTCCTCTTGTATATCTGCTTGGTGGTTCAGTGCGTTGACTTCCCCTCTTAAGGTCCGGACCTCAGCTTCTCGAGTGGAGATGTCATTTTCCATCATAGAGAGGATCTTAACTGCCTGAGCTGAAAAAACAGGTCAAATATTATGAGACTAGCTGAGAAATGTCAAGACATTCCCGCATGGAAAGCTTACATAACCGTATATTGTACTTCATGCTCAAAACTCACACAGGAAGTTGTTGTTATGATGGAGCGATCTCTCTCCTGTCCAATGCTTGTCCACAAGATCGAGGAGCATGCCAAGTGGCTTTCTGTAACTGCCCTGGGAGGTTTACACATGAGGTGATGTGTCAAATAGAAAAGGCAACGTGTGATTTATAGAGGTGGTAAATCAGTGAGCACATGGATATGGCCTACCTTTTTTTGTTGATCAGCTTTTAACGGTTGGCAGGAACCTCCTGCTGTTTTGTCAGAGCTAGAATAGGAGACTCTTGGAGGATGCAAAATGGGGTTGGAGGGGTCGGAAAGATTCAATCCAGGACATCTTGGACTGGGAGGCCGGATATTTATTAAGGGAGAACTACACTGATAAGATTGATCTTAGAAAGAAAAAGAATAGTGCATTATGTAAAGAACACACACATAATGGATTAATTTCTTTCTTTCTACACTATTTATGTTTATATCTTTCTGCTTTAACACCTACATTTCCACTCAGGGATAAATCAAGTTTTTTTAACTTATTATTATTTCTTACCTGGATTAGCAGTAAAATGTCCCTTGGCTGAAAGTCTGATTTGTTTGGAGGGGCCTTTGTTGGTCTGTGTTGCAGAGGAAGGACGGTGTTTCTCCACATAGGGGTTAAATGACACCCTTGGTTTATCAGTCACATTTGGTGAGGAAGCACTTTGGTTTTGTGGCACTTGGGACTCCTTTTGACCTGGTGAATAATAGCATACCAATAACAACAACAATAAATGCAAAACGAATTGGGACACTGTCTCCATCTAGTGGTGGTTTAACACAACATAAACAAACCAAAAGGAAGGACTATACAGTAGGTTAGTGGCTTTCACATATAGTGCATGTATTGCTCTTACTGGTATATCACCAGTAATTTGGTAGTACAAAAAACAAACAGTCTATAGAATGAATTAGCATTCATTAATTCAAGGAAGACTTACTATATACTTACTATATCTTTTCTGAGTGTGCCTGAGGATCGATTTAGCCATTTCCTAAAACAAAATAAGAATTAATAAAAACAATGTAGTACTGGTTTTAAAATGTGCCGATACAAACAGTGTGACCTTATATAAAATATACAGTATATCACCTGTACTGGAGAAGACCTTCCTGGTTCTGACGTTTTCAATCGCCCTTCTTCAGTTTATAGACAATATATACAGAAAAAAATGTTTTTAAAATAAAATGCCTGTGGTTGGACAGTTAGAATTAGGATTTCCTTTACCTGGCTGTAGGTGATAACACAGAGGCTCTCTGTATATACGAGGAGACGGAGGTTCAGTCTTGCCTCTGTCACGTTGAACAAAGTTTAGCACAATGTCATCAGTGTCATCCAGGAGGGAGAGCTTCTGAGGTAAGTGCTTGACCGAGGCCACCCTTAAATCACTGCTTCTGTATAGCACAAGCAAGAAGGGAAACAGGATACATCAGGACTGAAATAAATACATGTGGGATATATTTAATTGTATTTAACCACATTTTCTTGAGTTGCTAGTGCTTTAACTCTAAGAAAGCACTGTTTTGGTCATTTGACCGAAGCCTAATGATGACAATTTGTTAAATATGAATATATAAAATATAAAGTTACATACAGTCCATTAAACTTGTTTTCAATATATTGCAATGTATACATGGGCTAGACTTCAGACTTAAAACATACAAACACTATAGGTTATACATTTGGTAGTAATACCTCTGGTTAGCTGCCTGATTCACAGACGGTCTTTCCTTTTTAGGGGTATGTTCAGACAAGCACTGCATAATTGCTACTTTTCGCTCAGTGTCTCTCACTGGACAGTCATCTGGAAATCAAAAAGACAATAAGAATGAGGCCTAGAAATGTAATCAAAACAGTAACCAGACATGTGGCTGTAACTTACCTAGTTTGCGCAGACCAGACATAGCATTCACCAAATGCAGCCGGTAATCAGGCTCACTTTTAGTCAGTGGATTGAGCCTGAGGTCCAACTCTCTCAAAACGGGCAACTGGCAGAGCTTTTTGATCTCTTCGATGGATGATATGCAGTTGTAATACAGGTTCAGCCTCTCTAGCGTCTTCAAATGTAGCAACCCCTTAAAAGGACCGCATAAAGCCTCAGCAAGAGCCAACTCATCGCTTCCTCGGATCAATATATCTGACCCGTCCAGTAAGAAACCAAAGGCAGAGGGACGTACAGTACGTTACCTCAACAGAGACGAGTGCATTGCAGGAGAGGTCAAGGGCCCTCAAACGGACGAAGTTCCTCAATGCATTTCCAACATATCTGATCTTCAACTCACGCGTCCCTGGCAGATTTAGAGATCTGACATCTCCTGTAAAAAGAATAGGTAGATTGCATTATTTGATCATAAGCGAGCTGGTCATAGAGTTGTCGGGGTTATTAGTAAGAACGTGAGAGCTGGTTAGAGCACTCAATCCGTTTGACATGATGTGCATTTTTTCAAATCGAATATATAACACTGCGTTTTCCTTAAATTATTTTATTTATAATAATATCATATATTTACTAGAGCAGTATTACCAAGATATGGGTGTGTTAATTTGAGTCTCTCTCGTATCCATTTCTCTGTTATTGTTGCCAAGCACTCCGCCGCCATACTTTTCGAATTTCAGCGCATGCGCATTGTATATGTCCGCATTTTGTGTCACGTGTCCAAACAAACATGCAACTCACTGTGAAAGGTTAGCGTTTCTTCAACAAAGTTTCGAGTTTGTTTTATAAATGAAACATGTAGTGTATAAGCAAAGAAAAATGATCATATTACTTTTTTTTAGATCTTCCAATTTAATTCCATAACTTGAGCAACGACCAACGTTTTACAGACATGTCAAACGTTGGTCGTTGCTACCGTTTGTACTGCCAACACCCTGTTTCCATACAGTAACGTTAATTGTGTTCTGTGTGGTAACGTAGATTTCCAGTCTGCAATGGACCCCTGTATGATAGAATGGATAACAGCCTGTTCCAACTTTATTCTGTCTACTACTGCGTTGTATTCGTCGTATCGACTGTTCAAGGTAAAAATGAAAGAATAGAAGGGTTCTTTTAGCAATTGTATATTTGGCCGTCCTGCATATTGAGATGTAGAAATCATGGATTTGTCTTGTGGCTAAACATTTTCCAATGAACACTTTACAGTAAAATCTAGTAAACATTAGTTTGAGCTGGTTGTACTTTTTGATTTGGCATTATTTTAAATTACAGCACTCTCTCTCTCTCTCCAGGATCACAGGGCTCCATCATTAGGTCTGTTCCTTCTTGGGATTTCTGCAGGACTTAGCATTTTTTGCCCCTTTAGCCCACACCTGATCTCCTTCCAAAAGGAAATAGAATGGGCCAGTGAGGTTCTGGCCCCAGCGCTAGTTTCTTTTGGCTTTCTGTGGCTGAGCGAGGACCACAACACAGCCAATATCCTCCTGTGTGGCTCCTGTCTCTTCGTTGGCATGTGCGACTGGCTGTCATCAGACGCTCTCACGCTGATGACACGCTGCGTGGCCCTGTCGTCTCTGTCCTGCTCCCTGACAGTGTCCGTATTTGCTGGTAACTTTTTAGGGGCCCTTGGAAGTGCGGCCCTCAGCCTCTCCTCGCTAATAGACCCAGGAGTTGGAGTCAAAGTTCTAGGGCAGCTTGTTTCTCCTGGTGCCAATGAAGAACTGCTGAAATGGTTTTTAAAAGGGTCGATGTCTATAGGCTGTTGGACCTCCTTGCACGCCCTTAACACGTTTCTGTTGGAGGCACAGGCATGGTACTGATTAACCAAGCTAAAGCTACTGACTGGCAAGTGGAAAAATTTACCCTAGCTGCCTCACTTGGTTCATAATCATTTCAGGAGGTTGGTTAAACAGATTCAGTGTTTTTCTTTGGCTTAATGTTTCTGCATTAGATATACACATGTACAGATGTACAAGAGGACAAAAGGCATTTACTAGTGTTTGGCTTGTTTACTCAGGGATGTGTATTTAGTCCAAATGAACATCCCACCTATCAACTATTATCAATTAACTCAACTATCATACTCACATTGAAATTAATTAATACATTAAACATTTACATTAGAATTATATACTTATTTCAAATGAACCAGATTGTTAACTTGTACCAATGTATACCAAGTATTGTGCTCGCACAGAGCAAACATTATCCCAAATAACCCTCTAAGTATAATTAAAGGGTGTGAAGCTGGCAGGTGTCAGCTTTTGTGACACATTTTATTGACAACACAGCATGTACTCTGTTGCCAAGCAGCAGCAGTTTGGATATTTCCATTTATTTATTTATTTATTATTTGCCATATATTTATATATAGTAAATTATCCTATGCATCTTTTATGTCCTTTTCTTGGGTTTTTTAGTATTGTTAATTATTTAATGCATGTTATCCAACATTGTTTTTGTAATTCTGTTTTTTTTTCCTTTCAAGCTTGTAAGATGCTAATATTTGTTGTAGAACTGCGTGGACACTGCAGAGTACAGTCCCAGGACTTAGCGTTGCACCGGTTTCAGCAATTCTACTGCAGTAACTGTCCCAAGGTTGAATGTGTATCCCTGGGACTAAGCTGACATAAGTTTGCTGTTTAAGTTTTTATCTTTTATCTGTATTTATTTTTTTATTTAATTTCCTACCCACAAAATAAACACAAAGAAATAAGTATGTTATAGTTTATTCACACCATTTATGTAACATCGCACTGTAAAATCAATTCTCCCCTTGGCCCATAGCCATGCGCTGCTGTTGCCACTTATTAGATTATGATCCTACAGATACACACACACACACACACACACACACACACACTCTACAGTTCCTGATCCTTTTCATCTGGTGTTGGTGTGAGCCCCTGAACCAGTCAATCTCCATCCCTGCCACTTCACCACTGCAGAGGACAGGGGAACTGCACTGAGCATGCTCACTGCAGCTGCAGCCTGTGGGTTAGGAGAATGGGAGAGGAGGAGGAGGAGGAGGAGCAGGGATAAGGGGAGGAGAGAGATGGGCTGTGAGGGAACAACACAGGAGGAGCTGCACAGGGCTGGGATGCTGCTGCAGCTCGCAGGAGGAAGGTCTGCACAGAAGGCTTTGTTAATGACAACACAGATGGCGTGTGGTGGAGGAATACAGGGTACAATGTCATCATCAGAGAAATGAGGCCAAATGAAAGGTAAGGAGAACAAGATAAAGCTCTTGTGTATTTACAGGAGTGATGGTTGACATAAGGGTAAATGAAGCAAAATCTCTTTGGCTAACCAAGCAGCCCATCAACTGCACCCTGGTTTCTTCATCGCTCAAGATGAATGCTTTACAAAAATAGCAGTGGCGTTTCTTTTCTCCAATCTGCTTTCCCGTGCGGTGCGAGGCAGTTCTTCTCCAGCTAGGCTGTCACCTGCAGTGACTCAAACAGGTCGGAGGAGATGTACGCCTTCTACTCACTGCTAGTCTACATCTTCTACACCGTCTTCAAGAAGGAGGAGGAAGACGCCTTGGAGGGGGCATGTGGAGCCGCGGCAGACGTAAGTCTGGCCATATTGTGTCACAGCCACAAGGGAACCCTGTTCCTCAGCTGGTTATGTGCATGCATATAACCAGCTGGGTTTAAAAGGGTGAAGACATTGAGATTTGTATTATCATTGCCCTGTGATGGCGTGTGCAGCTGTGGTGTTTGTGCGTGCGTGTGTGTGTGTGTGAGAGATGTGCTATATGTGATGTATTTTACCGTGTGCCCCCTTCTCACACTCGCGTCTGCCGCTGCGACCAGGAGCCAGGACGTGTTTCCATGGAAACAGGGAGCAGGAGAAGAAATGGCCACACCCCCAAGACGGGGAGAAGGGTTGGTGCTAGGTTTGCTGATTCAAGTGAGTGTTTATGTGTGCATTGAACGGCTTTGTTCAATATGTATGGCAATGGCTTGATTATTTCTCCTCCAATGACTACGCAGAGTCCTTCAGGTGATGCAATACTCATATACACACACACAGGCAGTAGCAGTGACAGTGACGGCCGGTCTCAGAGTGATGAGGATGATGACGCCGATTGCCCAGACATCCCAGCATGCACTCCTCTGGCTGCCTTCCTGTCTTTCAAGCAAGAGGCAGAGAAGAGGAGGGTCTCGCAAGGGCAGCTGGAAACAACAGGAAAGGTGATAAATAACAGCTTGATTAACCTGACTCAGCTATTCAGCAGTTCCCCAGACAGGAGGAGGCGCTGTTTTCGGGAGGGTTGTGACTTTGTGGGAGCCCAAACCGTTTGTTCTGACTCAGGTGGCAGAGTCTCCGCTGGTGGCGGTGATGTCTCACCTGCTGAGCTTCCTGGAGCAGTACTCGCACCTCCAGCAGCTGCAGCAGCAGGCGGAGCAGTACCGCGTCCAGCTGAAGAGGCACCGAGTCCAGCACCGCCGCCAGATGAAGGCCCTGCGGGCCTCCTACCGCCAGCGCCTCCGGGACAAGAACAGCATCATTAGCAACCTGGAGGAGGTCGTCAACCACCAGCAGACTCCCAGCCCAGGGAGTGAGGGTACGGGGTCAGGGGAGGGCGTGGACAAAAGAGAGGCAGGGGGGAGGGGTACACCAAGACAGGAGTGCGTGGGAGGGGGGG
>JAODLI010048590.1:0-16796 GCA_027575585.1 Percopsis omiscomaycus | reverse complement strand
TCCCCTGTGCAAGCAAACACACTTCCTGGATTACAGCTGCTTTTAAGAGACGGAGAAATGTCACCGCAAAACAGACGCGTGCGTTCCCCCGCTGTTTTCCTACATACAACGGAATAGGGTGAGTAATATTTTCCCTGTAAGAATCCATGATGTAAATGCACTAATGCATACTCAAATACAATGCCTATTCAAAATAATATTGGCGCAGAAATTCCTACAGAAGCAAACGCCTAACTCCTTCATGGTATTCTTGTATTCCGTGAGACAGTGAGTGATCAATCATTTATTTATGCGGACTTCACGGCATTTTCAGCCCGCTCTTTATCCTAGACCAGCTGAAGGAGTCTTCGGCGAAGAGGCGGTCCACACGCCCAATCGCACACAGGCAGGAAGAGCGAAGGGTTTCAAGTTTGTTTGTTTGCCAGCAGGTGTGCCTTCCTCGTGTTCGCTCTACAGATTTAGCTGAACACAGCGCACTCCCCGCAGTAAACAAACTCTGCGGTGTTTTGAATGAATGAGGTGGGCACCGGAGAACCCAGACTAACTCAGAACTGTCTTGGTGTGCTTATTCATTCGTCATTCTCTTTCAAAATTATATTTCTTTCCTTTCTCCCTCTCTCTGTCTACCCCCACCCCCCCCTTAACCACTATTCACCATGACAACCAAGCACTGGTGGCCACAGCAACCCTGTGTGCCCTTTCCTTCCATTCTTTCCATTCCCTGTCATAGCAGTATTAAATAGATGTTAAACGTTTGCATTAGACATAACTCCTGTTGTCAGTGTTAAATACCAGATCAAAGCCCGTTGCCCTTTTACTTCAAAGTTTAAACATGTTTATCTTCCGGCGGCTGGCATTCCGAGTGCTGGAAAAACAAACAAAAGTCAAAATAACAGTTGTGTTCTCTGTGCTGTTGAGACCGCACGTTAACACTTCATTACCATTGTAAATACCAAGCAAGCTAGTGGGAGAGACTCCATCACTTCAGGAAAGGGGCTTAATTAACTACGGCTGGACGACATAGGACATTTCCCAAAACAAGAGACAAAATAAAATTGGTTTGTTTTCGGTGTGTCGGTGCATTCTCTCTCTGGCTGTCCTGCGTGGGAGTCTCTTCTGCATCTGCTCTTCTGCTCTGAATGGCTCGTCCTCACCATGAATTCATCTCGCCCTCGCCACTCAGTGTGTGTGTGTGTGTGTGTGGGCTAAGCGTGGATGCACTTATTATGTGGTTTCTTATCTGCGATGGCAGAGGGACGACCGTTACTGCTGCCGTGTGTTTAAATGGTTTCTCACTGTCTTGAAATGAATACACTTAATTCTCCTGTACCATGAGTGTGTGCGTGCGTGTGTCGTATTCATCTCGTCCCTGTAACTCTTTATAGATCAAAGTCGCAATAAGCACATTAAACGTGCATGTATGTGCTTGTATGTGTGATTGCATGTGTGTGGGTGTGTGTGTGTGTGTGTGCGTGCGTTTGTTGAAAAAGGTACACCATATGTTATTGTTGTTATCTACAGGCGTGTGTAATTGAAGGTCTCACTTCAAGGAACAATTGCCTCGCCTGCTTTAACACATAGATGCATTCACAGACAACACACACAATGGCTGCCCTGCTCCGATGACATTGCCGTACTGTGTTAAGTTAGTGCGGATATAATGTCACCATAATGCCACCACTGCATCAGCGTCACTTACTGTATCTTTATGTCCGGCTCCTAAAATCTACTCAGTTGAACGGGCTGCAAGTGCAAAACGTGCTGAAATCATCACACTGCACAGCTAAATGCTACCAGGAAGTGGCATAAAGAACTAACGGGTAAAGAACTAACGGGCAAAGAAGTAACGGGTAAAGAACGACAGGCAGATCAAGCGGGCTCTGTATATGCCTGTGCTGTGATGCCTTACCAGGCTTGAGTCTTCTAAGAAGAATTAACATTCAACTTTAATACCATGTAATAATAATGTGAATGTAAATATCCTACATACAGTTGACTACTTCAGTTGAACCTTCCAGCAATAGACGGTGACGTTTCAGTACTCTTCCTCCTGTAGTCCTAAACCCTTCATAGAGCAGAGGCCTGGTGCACTGGGCCAGGGGCCTGTGATAGCTGAGGCACCTCGGGGCTCATGGATTCATTCAGCATTCATTCTGTGATGATGCGTGGAACGCAAGACCCGCTCCTATTTCTAGTACCTAATTACAGTATGCCGTTCACAGCTGTGAGGAATAAGCTCACAATGGCCAGCGATAACAAAGGACCCTTTTACCAGCTTTCTGGCCGTGCATATCGGCACTGTAAAGGCTGCCGTTAGGTTAAAAAAACAGTTAGATTCTGTCAGCGTCAATAACAAGTTGTTCTTTCCACTGGGGTTGGGGCTTTGCAAGCATTATGATTGTATTTAGGGCAAACTGCCCACCTGTGCATCGTAAAACGAATACAAGATGAAAAAAGCAATTTGCTCAGATTCCAAAAGGACAGCAGGCTGCATGGATTCTCACAGAATTTCATTACCTAAATCCAAATAGGCTATTGTGTGGCACACAGCTAGGCCGACTGGGGTTTGACTGTGGAGCGAGTTTACAGGGGATCACCGTACCATCCGGAGTGTCACAGGGCTAAAAGCAGAAGCAATTATGTCTGCTATAGGAGCAAGCCGAGTCCATGAAATCAAAAAAACAACAACGTAGACATGAAAGGGTGCTTAGAAAGTATTCTTGAGTGCTCATAATGTCCTCACCCATTATCCTTTGTGAAAAGGAGACCAGTTGTTGGCGAGAAAGGGGCCCCCCCATTGGTAAAGTACACCACAGGGCCAAAAGTATTAATGGGTTTAATGAATAGGTTTGGACATCCATTGCTAACAGGTGCATAGAATCAAGGATACAGCCACTGTACTGTTGCAGCAGAATGAGTCGTACTAAGGCACTGCAGTGTCCTTGTCAAAGGACAACCCCTTTCCCACAACCATGTGCCCTCCCTGATCTGCCCGGCCAGCCGTAAGGGCTAGTTGTGGGGGGTGTGGGCAAGGTTAGGCCCCCTCTGTAGGGGGTGTGGTTCACTAATCGCCTCATCCAACGGCTGTTTAGGCTTCAGTACGTTCACCTGCCATGGTCAAAGTAATAGTATTCTGATACTAGTACACACACAGCAGCAGTACCTTCGACAGTGCCGGAGGATTGCTCATGGGCACATGGGCCAGTGGCAGTGGGCAGCCAGGGTCTGTACCCCCCCCCCTACCACACACACACTCATGCTGGGTTGGGAACATGTGTGTGTGGGTGTGCAGTGCGCTATGCTTGCTATGTTCCCATCCCCATGCTTACAGTAGAGAGAAGGCAGAGAGAAAGAGAACGAATGCGTGTTTCCACTGAATGCTGTAATGAGGAGGGCTGAGCAACATGACGTAATCAGAAGCCAAAGCCAAACACAATTCCTGGCACATATTAATGGAATTTCTGCTTATTGTTTCGGCCTATTGTTTAGATGTGTAAATCCAGAAAGATCCTTGGTTCAGTCTCTCTCCATCACGGGCTTTATTGCATCTTCCCTTTATCGCCACCTCACCCTCCTCAGCCACGCGTGAAAAATGTTTTGTACGATATTCAGGAGCTTTTCTGCCATTACCATTCGCATAACAACAGGTGCGTAGACTGTAAACAACAGGGAGAGCACATTTCATGGCTTATCAGAGATGGAAGACATCTCTCCTCAGGGGTCAGTGAGTAACCATCAAACCGCATGTGAGAGAGAGAGAGAGAGAGCAAGAGAGAGAGACGGAGAGAGAGACGGAGAGAGAGAGAGAGAGAAAGACGGAGAGAGAGCGAGAGAGAGAGAGAAAGAGAGAGAGAGAGACGGAGAGAGAGAGAGAGACGGAAAGAGAGAGAGACGGAGAGAGAGCAAGAGAGAGAGAGAGAGAGAGAGAGAGACGGAGAGAGAGCAAGAGAGAGAGAGAGAGAGAGCGTTCATAAACTACAATGAGACCAAACGCGGCAGCAACACCCTGCACCAAACAACCTCTAAATCACCCAAATGAAACGCTGCATGTCTTGAAACCAGCCCCGGTGTCAGAATGGCGTGACTGGGGAGAGCATTCAGGTTCAACCATCGCCTATTACTTAACAGCCCGAATAAAAGGAAACAATGAGTGCCAATGCAGCGTTGTAGACCTAGCTCCTGAACGAAGCATTTCAACCTCAGCACCACTGGAACAGCCATGGCAACATAAGCCAGACCTGCAGGAGTCTGGCTTAACATTCCGACACGGCGACCAGGGTCATAAAGTTTTGTATCGTACCTTTTAAAAAGTAGGTTGCAGCCTCCTCGATGCTGTGCTGAACCTCATTTCCAAATATCCAAAGTGGTTTTGCGCATCTCTATAGACAGCTGGCTGAGTCAGGAGCAAGATGTCTGCTGCTGGGGCAAACGTAACGATTCCTCCATCACCGACTTGAACTTGCAAATACTGACTTCAGACCCTGAGCGCACACAGCTCGTTCTGGCTGCCAGGAACAGCACTGCTCAATCGGCAGCCCTTTTATACTCTAGTGGGTTTTTTAGTGTTTATTGGAAAACTAAACTAGGGGGGCAAAGAATCTATCTGGGGGCAATGCCCACTTTAGTCACCCCTACCGCTGGGCCTGCTTGAAACATGTGCAATCAAAACTGTTTCAAGCTACCTTCGACTAGCCTGGCAGGACCATCTTGATTCAGCAAGAACCACGGGTTGCTCCACTCGGCACATCAGTCTGGAAATGCTCCATGCCAACGGTGTCAATCAAATCATTGCCATTGTGATTGGACCACCTTCTTCCAAATCAGCATGTGAAGTTCAAATACAGGGGCTATGACCGCCATCAACCAATCAGAGCAAGGCCCAATTTTAGGAGGTGTGGGGAGAGAATGATGAATTTGTAAGAGGAACCTAAAGCATACAAAAAGAACTAACCCACTGGGAGACTTGGTGACAACCCAAAACACCAGCAGATATGCTCTCACCATAGACAACCGCCTAGTTCCAACATAACGCCATAAAACATTTGGGAAAACCCCCCAAGATGTGACGCTGGCCCAGAACCTATATCAGCACCAACACTCTTCCGAGCTTTCACTAAACAGACCCTTCCTACGCTGCGAAGCGAGCCCTCGCTGTATTTATGGGTTTTAATAAGTACTTGATTGACCGGTTTGAGAACGAACGGGCGTGTTCAATCTAGTGGAAGCAAACTGCACACCTGTCTGAGTTACAGACACGTTAACATTGATAACGATAACGCCCAGCTGGGGAGAGGTAAAACAACCGTGTGAAGGATTAAGGACACTCAAGGAAAGAACTAAGCGATTTCCAACACTGCCTGGGAGTGAGGAAGAGGAGGAGATCCACAACTTGCTCCCCTTCCATTATTAGAACCACAAAAGCGTCTTTAATGAGCAAATAAAGGGATTGCATCATGTTAAACACATTATGCACTTTGACTCGGATCAATTGGGACCCAATTACACAGGGGGGCTGTGAGTGGGCCTATACACGTAGGTAATCATTTTGAATTAAAGGCTTAATCCGCGCAAGTATGGCGGTGATAAAGCCACAAGGTGCACTGATCCTTTAAAGGGCCTGCCTGCACCACAGCCGCACAGTGACAGGTGTAAAACAGGCAATGCAGCATTATGGGTGTCCTATGTGTTTGTGTCTATCATACACAGAGTGCACAAACCCTGCTCTACCATATTGTAACTTGTAACTTAACAATATAACTAATGGGGGGGGGGGGCAACGCGAATGGTACATATCTTTTAATACTTGTATGTCACAAACAGGATGGGGAAAGTGGAACATTTGGCTAAATGGCAAAGTAAGCTATCCAAGCTAATTACAGTTGGGCATATATATATACAGTATATATATATATATATATACTGCAATTAAAAAAATACATCTATATATAATTCAATTTATATTTAATACATGCTTTTTTACATTTTTGATATTTATATTATTATAGTTTTTTCCATGGCTGTATATATAACTGAAAATAACAGTTTTTTTCTGTGCTAGATAAAACCAGTGCCACTATCACCTGACAGTGAATGTCATTGCTACTGAACAGAGGAAATTGTGCCTTGAAGTTGTAAGTAATTGAATTTGTAAAAGTCATCGTACTACCCTTTAATGCGATATGCAGATGCGGCCTAGGTGTCAATTTACAAAAGGGTCGAACGACTATGAAATTAGTTTTCATCCTAACCCCCCCCACCCCCCCAATCCCCCCAATCCACTGGCCTTGTGGCTCCAAACAGCACGAGACGTGACTATAAACCTCAGACGGCGTTCTGCTGAGAGGAGAGCAGGCCGTAAACACGGCGCTTCTGGTGATTAGATGGACGGACGCTGTCTGGTTTCAAATAACACAAACACTTCTTCTCCTGGCCAAGGATGTCTGGCCAAGCGTGGTGCGCGACGGTGTCTGCCTGTGTGTCTATTTCATTATTGGTTTGCTGCTTCGTTCGTGTCCATTATTAGTGGAGCAGTTGCCGGTTTACTGACTGACGGTGATAAATGACCGATATTAAGCGTAGCAGGTAACTAATCAGTAGTTAAACAAAAACATGTGCTAATTGCTTATAAAGCTATACGCTCCTTGATGTGTGTCGGGAATGGCGCTAGAGGTTGAAACATTGCATTACAAAAATGTTCTTCTGGTTTGAAACTCCAGGAGAACTGTAGTAGTGCTGAGTGACAGGCTCTGTTCTCTACTCCCCCCTAAAGCCCCATGCATAGGTGTGTTTCAGATAGATTTCAGGGAGGAGTGTTGGGCCTCACCTTTCTGGCTATCTATGACAAAGTTACCCTCCTCGTTGCCCCTGGTGATTTTATATGTGATTCCATCACCGTCTGGGTCCTTGGCAAGCACCGTGGCAACAAGCGTGTTGGGCCCAGCGTCCTCCGAGACAAACGTCCGGTAGCTGTCAATCAAATAAAAAACACAAACATTTAATAGCTCAACGTCTCTCGGTATCGTAAAATGCACACAAGCTGTATATAGGTCCGAATGCAGAATTAAACACAACAGTATCACTGTTTACACACCAGGTAGGTATTTCATATACATACACAATATAGTCCAGTATAAAGAGAGAAATAAGTATAAAATATTATAATAAGTATGAATAAGAAAACAGAATAACTTCCGTAAAATGAAAATAAAATGTGCAGTCGCTCTCCCTATTTACGGGCAAGACTCCTTTCCACTTTTCTATGGAAGGGAATGATTACTGGTGTAATATGATGATGGGTAATGTTGCCTTGGATAATGTCAACTTGTCATAACAAAGACATTCCAGCCTTGGATAATGTAATAACTTGCCATGATATTTTCGTGATATTGTCCTCAGTTAAGCGGAGGACTTAAACGGCCATTTTAAAAATAGCTTTGGCACATTATGAGCGTCAATAAATCCTAAACAAATAATTAGGTAATGACATTTTAGTGACTAATAGATTACTTATTAAGTCATAATTAGTCCCTAATGTATCAAAAGCAAATTCAGTATATTAACAATAATTCGTTCAGGAACTGATGAGGTCAGAACACCTGTCTGAGCAAATTCAATGTGGTTCCATTCAATGCACGTAAATGTGTGTGTGTTAAAACAGCCCTCTACCAAACGATGTTTGTTGTCAATGGCCGAGTGTACTTTGAACAAAACCCTCCACCTCTCCATGATAGCTCCCGTGTTAAGGTCACAGTCACAGAGAGACAGCTGTCACACCTGATTTTCATGTTGAGTTAAGACACACAGAGAGACACTACTATAGCTTTATATATATAGATCTCTGACTCTCTCTATATATCTATATATATATATATATATATACACACACACACATGTATATATATGAACCAATGAATATATATACTGTATATGAAGTATATATGCATCAAAAGTACTCAATTCCGCTAAATGAAGAGTGCAAGAGGCTCAAGCGTTGCTCTTTAATAAATAACAACACCCTCAAACTTTTACTATTTTCTATAAAACCCTTTTCTGCACGTGCCATTGTCTGCGATTGTTGACGTCACTGTGCGTGCGTGCGTGCGTGTTTGCGTGCGTGTGTGCGTGCGTGTGCATGTTTGCATCCAGTCTCGCCATCAGAGAAAGAGATATGCAGCAACCACTGTCTCTGTGTATATGCAGCTGGCTATGGGCCCACTGTCAGGACAGCCACACCGCTACACAGTCCCTTAAGTGTGAAAGCACTCCAGCAGGTGGGGCTTCAGACGCAAGCAGGGCTTTAAACCAGAATGATAATAATAAAGATAATATAGTGATATATTGATGATATTTAGCCCCAGATCTGGCCCACCTGTAAGCATCCTTGAGCAAGATGTCTAACCCCTACCTGCTCCCTGTAATAATTGTTCCCATTGTAAGTCGCTTTGGATAAAAGCTAAATGACGTAATTGTAACTTACAAAGCAGAGGGAAGGAATAGAGGGAAAGGAGGCAATGGCTGGGGGGGTGTAAGGCTTAGTAGGTGGTGAGTAATATTTTGAAGTGTATTCTGTATTTAACCGGGAGCCAGCGGAGGTTTGGACGGACAGGGGTGAGGTGGATGTGAGCATACGGGCAGCAGAGCTTGGCACGTATTGGAGTTCATTGAGAACTTTGTTTGGTGAGCCATAGAGGATGCTGTTGCCATAGTCGAGTCTTGACGTTGCGAGGGCATGGATGAGTGCTTCACCGGCGGCATAGGACAGGGAGGGTCGCAGGCAGGCAATGTCCCGGAGAAGGAAGAGGGCCGTTAGGGTGACCTGGTTGACGTGGGGCGGGAACGCGAGGGTGGGGTCGAGGGATGAGGGCCTGGGGTGGAGAGGGTGACGGTGGAGTCGTCGACATTTAGTGAGAGAGGTCTGGGTTGGGCCGGCGAGCGAGTTTGGGCCGATGAGGAGGATTTCAGATTTGTTGCAGTTGAGTTTGAGGAGGTTCCGTTGATTCTCTGTCTGCGAGGCAGCTTGTGAGGGTGGAGTGGGGGGCTGGGGGGATGGTTTTGGAAAAGAGGAAAAGCTGGGTGTCATCGGCGTGGCAGTGGAAACGAAGGCCGTCATTTGTTTGCTATTGCAAGCAGAACATTTTATATTTATATATTAGTTGTATGCAATAAAAGAATGAAAAAATAATGTTATTCATTATTACCATTGTTACTATTATTTGTTCCTAGTGAAATATCGATTGTTTCTGGTTTTTGTTTCTTGAACCAGTTCAAAGCCTTGGATGCACAATCCCAGCAGCCCATGTTTCATTCCAGACCAAAAGGAAACACGCTTAAAGCCACAGAAGACTTGAGACTTGCTCCAACACTGCAAACCTGCCACTTTTTAACTTTGGTATGCTGTAAAACATTTTGGTTTTTATTTTTTAATTTAAAAGCTTATTCTCTTTATTTTAAATGTCTACTTTATGCATTATTTTTTGAATCTCGTTTTATTGTATGACATGTTTTTATGTGAAGCACATCGAGTCTGCCTCATGTATGAAATGTGGTCTATAAATAAAGTGCCTTGCCTTAAATAGGATTCTAACTGAGAATGAAGTCTACCTGGTTATTACTTTTGATAGAGTGGGCAATGCCCACCCCTTGTTCCCTGTTGCGTCGCTTTAAACTTTGCTGCCGCAAGGAATTTTGGGACAGCATTATCTCCTTTCCTTTTGTAAAGGAAAGTCCAGTGTACCCAATGCTATGGAAATAAGAAGCACCTCTCCGTAGCATTAAGAGAATTCAACCAGCTCCTATCATGGCTGTTACGTAGATATTTCTGGGTAAATTCTCTCATTTAGGAAAGTTCCTAAACAAAAAAATACTACTCGACCGCAGCTTGTTAAACATGCCTTGATAATCTTACACTACTAAGTGCAAAAGAATACTGCTTGTTTGTTGATCACTGCCCACAGATGCTTTAATTTAGTCATATGCATCTTAAAGTGCCTTTAATGGCTCCACAAATCGAGGAAAGGGACTTGACATGACAATGCCTGCCATGTCTGGCAGGTATTGCACTGAAGTAATGATGGCTTTAAATTACAGTTATTAGGACTATATGTTCCCAGATTAAGGAGAAGGACATTTGGGAACAAGAACTTCAAGCTCTGAGTCACTTCAGTGTATTTCTCTGCAGGCTTATTAACACACTGGCTTTGGGAAACAGGAACTAATCTCTTAATTGGATAGCACACAGCCATGAAAGAATACACTCTGCCTGGATGTGTTCTTGTAATTGTGTTCACAGAAGGACTGCAAAAATGTATGAATACTGTATTTTTAACCACTATTACAGTTTTTCTCAATTGCTGAAGCACAAAAACTGGTTCCTGTAGCACAAAAGCCCATACACCTAACATCAAAGAAGGCGTTTAATAGAAAACAATGGTGAACATAAGCATTTTAGTCTGGATTTAAAAGTAGTCAGTGTTGGAGCAAGTCTCAAATCTTCTGGAAGTGTATTACAGTTATTTGTTGCATAGTACCTAAATGCTGCTTCCCCATGTTTTGCCCTGACTCTGGGGACAGTTAACAGAGTGGTCCCAGATGACCTGAGGGGTCCAGAGGGTTCATATTGTAAAAGCATTTCAGTGATTTATTTTGGCCCTAAACCATTTAGTGATTTATAGGTGAGCAGCAGTATTTGGAAATCAATTCTCTGACACACCTCGAGCCAATGCAGGGATTTGAGAATAGGTCTAATGTGCTCATATTCTTTTGTCTTTGTTAGGACTCTAGCAGCAGCATTCTGAACAAGCTGTAGCTGCATAAGAGCTTTATTAGGGAGACCTGAAAAGAGACCATTACAATAGTCCAACCTGCTGGTAATAAGGGCATGAACAGGTTTTCTTCATGTCATGTAGGCTGATTTTGTTACTGACTTGATGTGGCCATTGAAATTTAGATCTGAATCCATGATAACACCACAAGATTTCTGGCTTGGTTGTTGGTTTTCAAAGACAGGGAGTCAAAGTGTGAGCTAACCTTTCTTCTTTGGTACCAAAGACAATAATAATAATCCGTTTTGTCCTTATTTAGTTGAAGGAAATGCTGTCACATCCAGGAGTTGACTTATATATTTGAGTGTCATCTGCATAGCTATGGTAAGCATTATTGTTATTTCACACAATTTGGCCTAGTGGGAGCATGTAGAGGTTGAATAAAGACGGCCCTAGGATTAAACCTTGGGGGACTCCACATGTAACATTAGCGGTACGATGTAAGGGTACGATGTAAGGGTACGATGTAACGGTACGATTTAACTTTACAATGTAACGGTACGATGTAAGGGTACGATGTAACGGTACGATGTAAGGGTACGATGTAAGGGTACGATGTAAGGGTACGATTTAACGGTACGATGTAACGGTACGATGTAACGGTACGATGTAACGGTACGATGTAAGGGTACGATGTAACGGTACGATTTAACGGTACGATGTAAGGGTACGATGTAACGGTACGATGTAACGGTACGATGTAAGGGTACGATGTAACTTTACAATGTAACGGTACGATGTAAGGGTACGATGTAACGGTACGATTTAACTTTACGATGTAACGGTACGATGTAACGGTACGATGTAACGGTACGATGTAACTTTACAATGTAACGGTACGATGTAAGGGTACGATGTAACGGTACGATGTAAGGGTACGATGTAACGGTACAATGTAACTTTACGATGTAACTTAACGATGTAACTTAACGATGTAGCGGTACGATGCAATGGTACTATGCTTAGGAACTAAGTTAGAATGTGTTTACTTACCATGACTGATGTGTAATCAATTCAGCTATTGACAACTTTACCTTTTGTAAGTCCCTCTGGATAAAAGCGTCAGCTTAATCCTGTAAATATAAAATGTATTCCTATTGGCTAATATGGCCTTCCTCATGACATGGATTAAGCATTACGTGGTCCGCCTGCTCTCAAAAACAACCGCCCACCCCACACACACACACACACACACAAACACACTCTCAGATTTACCTAAATATAATACTTGACAGTATTATAACTGATTCTATATTTGGAGACTGTGGGCTAATAGGGCGATATAACCGTGGAAATAGATTCATCTGTCATGCATCACCACGCTATATTTCATAAACCAGAGGGGGAAAAGCAGCTGTGGTGTTTTGAGAATGCAAAGTCAAACGAGCCCAATATGTGGTCATATAAAGAAGGGATACATTCATATAAAAACGTCACAACAAATACATAGTTTGAGCTATGGTTTAAAAAAGTCAATATTCCTCATAATTTATTATCCATCAGCCATGTTAACACAAATTTTTCTGTTCAAAATATCCAAAAGAGACTAATAGAATCAGGTCGTAGCATTTATCTTGTGAGCTCAGCCTGTGACTGAACCGATTAGTTTCCTAATGGCGTGCATAGCAGACATTATTGACTGGCAGAAGATGTGTAAATTGTGGGTCGTATATAAAAGCATATGCATTTCGATTCTCCCAGTCTCAGCATGAATGTCTTCCATTTTCGATAATCCTCATTTGTCGCACAGTTCTACATGACAACATGACTCATGCACAAATGGATGGGAATATTGTGAGCGCATACTAAGTGCCATCACAGCACTTATCACAGCATTTGTCCGTTGAACAGGAGTTATGGATTACTGAGACATGATAGCCACTTAAAAACAAACGGGCACACACTCGTCTCGCCGTTCCCCTCTGTAGATTTGACAGGCATAAAAAGAGACAAAGTCGTGGACATGGCTGCCAACACACGTCTGAAGTCAACCGACAACCTGAGGCGTCTGAATCCATCCAGCGCAGCCGGCCCTGCCCGACGAGCGGGAGTCTATTCGTTCTCTGTGAGGCGACAGCAAGGCGTTCTCATTAGGAGCTCCCGTTCCATCGCGGCTGTCTTCTCCTGTGACAGATTGACAGGTTGATTGCCTGCAGGGATCGGCGGTGCGTTGTCCCTGTGTTACATCTGAGGGACGTCATCGTCACCGGATCTGTTGTCCCATTCGGTATAGATAATGCAGGTCTCCATAATCTATAGTCTCTCTAAGGGCTATTGATCAGGCGGCTTCCTCTTTCCTCTTGGCCTTTAAGGAAGCCATGAGAGAGATCATTAGATAATTGCCGGTGTTTATCTCGCACGAAAGTGAACGAAGAACAAAGAATAGAAACTTTCAGCAAGATTATAGAACCCCGTCTGCACTGTAGGGTTCATGCGTTGCTCATGTACTCGAGAAAACCCCTTTTGTTGGGTCCTTTTTGTTTGCAGGTCTCTAAAATGAACTGCATTCATACAATATCGATTCCGATGGAGCAGGTTGCAATCACAATGATTACAAACAGTCTGCATCTGGATGGATCAATACTTCCTTAGAGTACAGACCAGCAGTGTTCCCGGTGTGCAGCTCCAGGAATTTATCCATAGTGCCAACATGAGCTCCCGAAGGCCTCTCCGGGCAGAACGTGTTGCCTCACAGTCCAGAAGTTGGAACAGTTTGCTGTATTTACCTCTTGCTGACAATTCAGACTCACTCAGCAGACACAATCAATTGGCGTTGGCAGTGAAAAATTGGGAGCTGGACAAGACAACAACTTGATCAATAAGATAAATGTGCAACCTCTGTGTAACCTACATGATCCAAAAGCAGGCCTTTACTGCTGACACCTAGGTAGGTGTGAAATATTTATACAAAATGCACTTGAGTCTTGACAACGAGAAGGTCCATTATGGATGACTACTATAACCACTTTGAAATAGGATTTCAGGGATATCAGCGGATACTTTCAGATGTAGCCAAACACGACAACGCTAACACAGGCTGACTTTTGCCTCTTGTGTGATCTCAAGCGTATTACAATATGTGTAGGACGGTAGACCAAAGGAAAAACAGCCCAGAAACAAGTAAGGGAGGGAGAGGATTATTCTAGTCACTTTTGGCGTCTTCAAAAACTCCACATTTACCAGATAAATGTAAAATATCAAATGTACTCTGCTTTATGTATGTAATTTAATGTAATGTAATGTTTATCTGATTCCCTTTTCTTTTGTTTTGGTGCATTCTCAGTCAGTTAATGCATTGAACACGAAGCAAACATAGGCCAGCTCCAAGCGTTGGCATTCTTTATGGAACACACAAATTAATGTTCTTAAATGATACTTTTCATTCTGAAGGGGAACTGCTTACTGTTTTTTTGCTGTCTCTAAAAGCAGGTGTCACAGTTATTGCATGGTTGTCCTTATTAACGTCAGAAATGGAATCCACAAATGAATTATGAAAACAGTCTTGGTATAGCAAAGAAATATCAATCTGGGTAATGGAGGAAAATCTCTGGTGCATAAAATAGAGTTGAGTGGTTAATTATGCTGCCTTAGGAACTGTGAACATCAATTGCTGTTCTCCCCGAGGTGCACTGTCTCAACTGTCTTATTAAGCTAATGCAGAAAACTGTCTGGTTATGAGATATTAACCATTTATACGGCAACAAATTGCTCAATAGCTCTGCTCTACTAAAATGGTCCTTGCTCAATCCAACAAGGTGGGTCAAGTACAGGCATGAAGCATAACCTGCTGTGGTGTAGCATAATCAATCATCTCATTTGATCAATGTGCATGTCTGAACTTGAACTGTTACATAAATGTAATTGATTGATTATTGGAAATTTAGGCCGGATTATTGAGTATTTTCTCCTTACCTCTGGGGGCTGTGTGGTCTTTGATCTCCAAGTCTTGAACCTAACTGACCCAGACATGTATTAGTGTATGATTCAGTTATCTTTAATCCTGTCACAAGTGGCACACAAGGCTATTGCAGAAGCAGCATCGAATGCAACGGCTTTCCCCCTTGAGAGCAAAGTGTGACATCCAAACCTCTTTGACTATATACTGTATGTGCACAAGCATTGTTTGCACATACACAATAAAATTACCATAAATGTTATTCACCTAAATTAATCAGTGAAACAAATAGTCCTCAAAACTGCTATTTAATACAATTGCCCTTGCTAGGAAATTTGCTGTGTAGCCATGGGGAAATACATAATAAATCAAGTAAATAAACTAAATGAAGAAATCTATATGTAAAGCACATTTTTCCACGTCAAAAAGCATAGAGCAAATAAAACGTCTGCTGTACCAAAAGCATATAAAACTACAACAGCAGTCTAAATTTAAAGGGACTCCACGCAATATTAATGTGTGCAGCACATCCTAAAAGTAAAAGCACAGGGCTGACCTGGAAGAGCTGAACCTCGGGCTGCAGTGGATGGCTAACCCGTCTCATAACACCCGACTGCTATACTGTCTGCATTCCTCATAACACGCCTGCCATCTTCACAGCACGGCGAAGTGTGGAGCATGCTCCGAACCACACAGACCACCAAACTCCAAACTCCTCCTGGGTTAATTTCCTGTTTTAAAAAAAGAGAGAAGTCTCTGTCTCGCCTGTTTGCCCACCTCAGCCCTTCCCACACAGACTACCACAACTATCCGCATATTTACCAGCGCGTCTGCCCTCACGCAGACCCCTACCGACGTTAGCGGGAAGCCCAGAGAGGAAGGAGAGGGGGCACAGAGCCCGTCAGTAAGCGTCCGCTCCAGGGGGAATAGATATCAGCTTATCTGCCAGGAGATTAGGCTGCATGCTATTGAAGGCTGATGAAAAGGCAAAGAATAAAATCCTCTGGAACCACGGGCGGGCTGAAACAATCATTCAGGCCGGGAATTCGACTCCATCCAACCCTGTTCACACCAACCACCAGACCGCTAATTATGTAGGCTGACCCTATTGGTTGATGTAACGTGTACCAGACTAGTTACACATTGGGCCACCATGTTCATCTGGGAGTAAAGTTACCCAGATTACAAAATACTAAAATTTGGGACTGACCAACAAGTATCTGAATATCTGAGTTTCCAAGGTATGCTATGGCACAGGGTGAACCCTCACAAACTCATTAGGAATATGCCAATGAGCCTATACTTTATATAGACGGTTAGCTACAGTTGGTTATGAAATGTAATGATTGCTATGTTACACTCACTGGAGAAGGTAGGGGTTAGGCATATTTGTCTAGGATGCTTAGAGGTAGGCTGGGCATGTCAGGGATCGAAACTACAACCTTTCAGTAGACCTCCTTAACCACCAGACCACCCTGCCCATTATGGTGTTTAGCTGAGGAAAGCTTTTTATTGGGTATGGACTAGGGTTGCAGTACCCAATAACGGTCTCAATAACATCGCACATATTCTCAAGTCTCTGCCTCATCGACAGCATATTCACTTATGTGCGGTGCGAATTCAGGATATTATTTGACCATTATCAGCCAACTGCAATCCCAGCTCACCCTGCCCATATCAACTATTCAGAGCAGTCATTGATCCTGCATTGTTTTGGTCAAGGTCTTGACTTGAATCTCGACCCCTCCACAGTCCCGGCCTCGCCATAGGTGGTGTGAATACCACACCAGCACGGGAGCAGAGGCCTATTTCCTCATGCAGGACTCCCTTTGTGGACGGAGGGGCCGTGTTGTGAAACTATTGTGGAAGACGACCTGGAGTGAGCTGCCCTTATGGCGTCCCGTCCGAGCCAACGCCATAGGCTTCCTCTGACACCCAGGACAAGGAGATGAGGACAGTGAAACACTTGGATGGCTACGTGGGGATTGACGGCTAGAGAAAATCATGGGGATAGACAAACAGAGACAGATGAAGACTGAACGCCAGTGCAGGAGAGAGAGAGAGAGAGAGAGAGAGAGGGA